>KK113172.1:119605-154197 GCA_000611955.2 Stegodyphus mimosarum
GCCCCTTTGGACGTAATTTAAAATTTTCTTTCTTCTTCTTCTTCTTTTTTTTTTTAATTTATTTATTAGCTCTAAGGCGCGTTAGGCCCAAAGAGTTATTAATATCGAAGCGGCATTTTCCGTCGTTTCACTTTTACGCATTTTGCGTCGTTTCACTGCGTTGAGTCACTTTTCAAACTGTTGCCATCAAATATTATCGCTGTGTATTATATTTAAAAAAACTAAATAATGAAGAATCTTTATGAATTTCGTGAATTTTTTTCGCACTCTGAAAAAACAACGGTACCTAGAACCATTAAATTTGAAATAACGTAGTTCTCCAACTGAACATGAGAACTTGAAAGCTTGAATTTTATTTTTGTTCTATTATCTATTTCAAATTTTGTAAAACTTTAACGATTTTTGATTAATAAACTGAACGATTTCAAAGCGAGCAATGGCAACACTGTACAGAAAAAAAAAAAAAAAAAAAAAAAACTTTATCTCCAGCGATCGGAAATTCTAAAGGTATGCGGTTTTGCTGTTTTTAAATATTTTGTAATATTGCTGTTGAATTGAATCTTATCTGGTTTAAGTGAGAGAAACACGATATTTAATAAGTAAAGGTAAGACACACAACATTAAAAAAAACGCCTTTTTGGGAGCAATATAAAATCTAAAGGCTTTCAGGTTTTCTTTTTATTTATTTATTTATTGTTCATTAAATGAAGGATATGTTAAAAAAATCGTTTCCCCGTAATGTATTGTCATCTAGAAACTGTGTTTGTACAAATTTTAGAGCTTGATATATTATCAGGAAGCAGTTTAAAAATTGATGACAAACTTTTGGCCATAACGACACAAAACCATGAGTGAACAAAATAAAAGCTTATGAGATCAAACCTTAATATGATCTAATTTTTTGTTGGAACGGACAATTTCATGATGGATGCAAAAATGCTGATAGTGGACCCAGGAATGGTCGCGTTTTCAATCTTGAACAAAACAGAATATAAAAACAATTCGAGAACCATTACTGAGAAATGGTCACCTGTTTCTTCTAATGATACCTGATGAGCTTAACATCAATAAAATATCTATTCAAAATTCCGGGTGGAAGATTTAAAAAAAGAAAAAAACTGTTCTCGTTTTGTTCTTCACATATTTACTGCTCACAGGAAGTCTCTCTTTGTGAATTATCCTTTTGAAAGGACAGATGATAAATTCCATATTTGAGAAAGATGTAAAACAATCATTATAGACTCAAACAGCATTCCCAATCATAAATTCAATGAAGGACTCAATCCAACTATATGAAAGTGTCAAACATTGCATTAAAGGATTGTATTTTATCACTAATTTGTTTCGATGGGGAGGGGGTGTCCACAGTCAGCATTTTATACTTTTGTAATAAAGGAAATTATTTTTGCTAAATTAAAAATCAATTACCGTGGAAAATTCATTCTGAATATACTAATTTATGTCAGCAGCGAAAAACTAATGAAGTAACCGAAATTCCAAGGAAATTCAAATTTAGTACACATTTAATTTGAATATAAAATCAGTATAAATTTCGATTAGCTATTCAAAAATTATGTTTTTAGAAAAGAATTAAAGTTTTTTTGATGAAATGATTTGTCATTTAGCTGACAAGTAGGCGGGAATGAATGAGAAGTTTCACCTTGTAGTTAAAAAGCAGTTTGTGACAGGTTATTCTTGCGTAATTCGCATTTTATACTTAAGATGAAAGTTCCGGGTGAAGCACAAAATTATAATTAAAAAATTGCAAATACAGTTAACACTGCCCCATTCTTTCTTATAAAACGAAAGCGTCTCAAAACCAACTAGCTTCGCGACTATCTATTAATTGAATATTTTTGGCATATCGCTTCATGAATAATTTTATTAACTATTTCCCCCGTGCAAAGTTTAGTTGAAATGAAAGATAAGTTATTCATGTATATAGAGAAGTGGGAATGTCTTTGCTACAAAGAAACAATAAAAGCAGGATATTCTGTGTGTTGACGATGATCATTCTGGTCAGAATATGAGACGATCTAACATATAATATGATCCTACATATTTAAAGTTTTTTTTCCAACAAGGATGATCCACCAGCGGCCGAGCGGTATAAAGTCGCTGAACACTAGTAGTTGAGTCAGGAGTTCGAATTACAGCAAACGGGCTTGCTGCATGGCCGTTTTCGTGGTTCTCACCCATATATAAAACGTGGATACCAGTCAGTTTCCATTAGAAGGTCCTGCACAAAGGCATCCCTTTCTTTAGGCTGTTATTGTTGTTGCCTATGCTCACTTATCTGACGTATAAGCAGCCCCAGTCCACGAAATTTCTCGTGGCAAACGGCACAAGATTACGCCTGCCGTTGGCAACAGCCTTGACCACATCACAGGTGACAGTGCGATTTGGCTAAATTCCGCCTCCAATTTTGATGGAGGCGGAATTTAGCCCCTTCCACCTTCCACCAAACTTCCCCCTCCACCTTCCACCAAACCACACACCCGCCTCTCCCCTTCCACCTTCCACCAAACCACACACACGAGAGGGCTTTCGGCTCGCCGCATATTTAGAGTGCCGCCATGTCGCACCGACACTATACATTTACAATCATCCATGCCTTCTCCGGGATTCGAACCCAGGCCCTTCGGCACGGCAGTAAGCGGCGCTAACCACTATACCGTTTGGGCGGCTGCACTTTGCTACAAATGAATAAACCAAACCTTTAACAACGAAAGAAGAGCTTATACATATATTCTCACACACATGAGTAGAATAGGCTTTCAGATGTGGCCACTGATTCAGTATAGGTTTATTTTCGTAATAGAGCAAGCCTTGATACGCATAAATAAATTCACACATCATTATTTATGGATGGGCTGCATCCCGCATCTTGTACAATTTACATGCTTTCAGACAAAAGATGAAACGGTGTAGCAACTTATGCGTGGCTAGCAGAAGGCGAAGCCGAGGTTGCGCAGCTAGTGACAGCGGTGTTCCTTTGTTTAGTAACTTGGTTCCTTTGTTTGAACGCTGAACTGCGATTGGATAAACAATATCTGTAATACTGCTCTTAAATAACGGCGTAATGCGGATTAACTTTCTGATGACGCACTTTAGATTCAAACATTACAGTTTTTGAGACAGGAAGAGGAAGTAGCGAAATTAAAATGAATTAAAATAACTATTGCTAAATTTAAATAAGGTTTTTTTTTATTATTTTTTTTTTATTTTTGATATGAACCAGATATACTGAAGGCGTTTTGCAGAGTATCTAAAAAGACGAGAAATTCTGAAACAGTTATGAAGATAATTCCAGGATTTGCGGCTGGAAGAGATTAAATACAAGCAATGAACAGCTGAGATGTTAGTCAGTTTCTTCTGGTTTTTTTTCATGATTAGTTTCTTTTCCCAAATAAATTCTAAATATTGTTCGAATCACGAAAGACACAGCTGTCACAGATTTCCATAGTCACTTCTTCCTTCAATAAACACTTATTAAAAATGAATCTTCAATAAAGACTTATTATTAAAAATTATATTATAAATATATTAAAAATGAACTTAAAAAATGATTATATTAAAAATGAACAATTTATTAGCACGATAAAGGCTAATAAAAATACGGAGCCTTATACTTCGCTCCTTTCATATACATGTAGCAATAAATCCAGTGAAAGGGAATCAGCCTCATGCAAAGTAATGTCTATTTTTACTTACTTAGGCAATACTGATATATTTTTTAAATTTTATTTTTTAGTACTTTCTTCGTACCAGAATAGGAAATTCAACCTATCTTTTACTTGTATATTGTCGTCTTTTCCACTGACAACATCTTAAGATATTTTTATGCATAAGTTGGAATTTTCTTCCTTATTGGAGATAGCAGGAAAGTCATATTTTTGCAGCCAGAAGTCGGATTTTTATTAAAGTTTTGTTTAAAAAAGCTCGGGCATACTTTATAAGACGCTGGATGATCGCCTTCATTGCCGCTGACGCATTTGCTTTTTCTGTCTTGTCTGGGTCACATTCATAAGGACTACGCTCTTTGAGATATTTCATGCACTTCTTGAAATAACCACTTTGAGTGCAGCGATATCGCTCACAGCGATAGTATTTTGTCCTGGTCTGGACTTGACCCTCATCTTCGTGACAAAGAGTTTCGGTATTTGTTACATCATTTTCTTCAACATGTGGAAGGTCTACAAAGTGAATTAGTATTTTTTGAATGCCACCAGACGCTGGCAAAAGTGTTAATCCTCTTCTTTGTCATGTCACCTCTTTTATAGTCGTTTGTGACCCTCCTGGGTGCGCACATGCTTGGCTAAACGCATGGTCAGAGGGGTCACTTTAGTATCACGTAACCCAGACATTTAAGGCGAATATAAAAAAGAATAGCGCAAGGATTCTTTATCTGATAACGATGGGGTGCTGACCCTCAAAACTGGGGCAGAACTGCATAGTTAGTGCGATGGGTTTATACCTATACGACCTATGACGAAATTCTGCATCCCGCCCCTTCTACCTGTGGTTGTATCTGTACATACATCCCGCTGAAGATAATAAACATAATTTAGATCAGCTTTAGAAGATGCATAGTGGCCGAGAAGAGAAGCGTTGCATCTGTCGTCGGCTAAGATCTTGGCGCATAGTTGACAACTCTATCCCAGCTTTGATGAAGAAGGTCCCATCCGTTTACCCCTTCCACAAACTCTCGAAAAGACTTTCGTTTTCACACTGCATTAAGGGCCTCCATTCTGTACAGTTATGCAGACAAGACAAGAAGAAGTAGTCAGGACACCAGAACTTCAACAGTGGTTTTACGGGTGTAGTTTCGTAATACTAACTGTCCGGTTCCGTTCCAATTTTAATGGAGAATGCCCCGAGAGGACGAATCCGAGGGTCTCACACACTTTTCCTTATAACGAAACCAGTCAAGTGGACTGTTGCGAAAGTGCGTCCTCTCCATGTCTCACAGATGTTACACATTTGTAGATGCCCACGCTTTTTCGCAATTAGAAGCCGGGGCAAATGATGTGACACCCAGCATTGCCAGAAGACATTATAAATTTACAAACACACTTCTCCGGGATTTGAACCCAGGTCCAACAATACGACAGTAAGCACTACTGACCAGTTACTTGGCCATCAGGTTATTTCCTGATCAATGGATGGATTCCCCAAATTCCTTGACTTGATTATCTGTGTTTTTTCCTCGCGGGATCATATTAATGACAAGATGTACCTTAGAAAATCTGCTAGCAACTGACAATCTGAATGATCCGTTAGGAAATTCCCGAAATTCTCCAAGATATGTTACATCAAGTTATGCAGGATGTCCTCCGACGAGTTCCAATTTTCTCTTTTCTCTTGCTTCTCCGTTTCAAAATTTTCTGTACTTTTCTGACGCTCTACACAAAACAAGTAGTCTAAAGTTAAATGAACATGCTTTTGTATGTATGAAAGAGCTAAAAGGTACTTAAAAATTATTTTTATGTATGTACGTAACATAAATTCTGTAGATTTCTTGAGATTAGAAAAAACAGCTGCGTGGCTACCTGAGATGACATGCTGAACTGTGAATGGATAAAAAATATCCGTAAAGCTGCTCTTAAATAACAGCGTAATGCCGATTAATTTTCAGATGACGCACTTTAGATTCATACATTAGTAGTTTTTGAGACAAGAAGGGAAAGTAGCCACATTAAAGTAACTACTGCTAAAATAAAATTAGCAGTTCTTTTTTCATATTTTAGATCTCACAGTAGTCCTGAGAGTAATTTTATGTACACTGATAATTAACATTAAGAAAGGTCTATACTTAAAAAAATAAAGTTCAACGTGCAAGGTTTATTTTAATTAATACGTTA
This sequence comes from Stegodyphus mimosarum, assembly GCA_000611955.2. Taxonomy (NCBI): domain Eukaryota; kingdom Metazoa; phylum Arthropoda; class Arachnida; order Araneae; family Eresidae; genus Stegodyphus; species Stegodyphus mimosarum. Next base: position 125,470 of record KK113172.1, read on the forward strand.
TTTCTTATATAAAATTCTTTCTAAACTTCTAAATTTTCGTTTACTCCACCAAAAACGCAAATTAATTGAGTTTACGTAACAAGCGAGAATATAAGCTTAAGAGAGAGGTCTGGATTAGGCTCAGAGCGTTATAACACTAATTCAATCCGCTGGATTTCTGTCGTGATTGCTGGCGAATTAGCTTTCATGTTGAAAGTAAGAAGCTCGCTAGTATGGGAGCCAAGATCTTAGTCTTTAATATTTTATTTGTAATATTTTTATTGGTTTTACACGTCTTCTGTTATAGTTTACATTGTAGGATTGTAAGTTAAGATGGGACGAAAAAGCGTTTGGCTAAGGGAGATTTAAGCACTGGAAATGCTATTCAGTTTTCAGTTGATGTGTAATTGGAATGTAACATTATAAAAGAAAAAACGGAATTTTTTTCATTTTTTAATTAGTACTAATCCAAGAGACAAAAATCTATAATTGGTTAATCTAAATTGGTTTAGCGACTAATAATCGTTTTTAATAATCTACATTTAGCGACTAGCATAACATAGTTACAGCAAAGCAGTCGACGGCTTACAGCCTTTGTATTTGTGTGGCGAAATTTCAAAACTCCTTGCAATCAGGTTGTCCATCCTTCTGACTGGATTTAGCGTATTATGGCGAAAGACATTTGGGCTATCTACATAAAGAATGGATGCTTTTGTAGAGAATTTCCTTAAGGAAACCAGCTCGTATTCATATTATATATAGCAAAAGCCACGAAAACGTCCAACCTCCAGAAACCAAGCTCAGTGCAAGCTACCATCGTTCGGCGGGCAAAAATGGATCACCAGCTGGCAATAGCTGTTTTACGCAGCTCTCCTACCGTGTATAAATTTATACGAGTTTACCTTAGAAAAAACTCCAGCAAAATCTTTTCCTCCCAGTCAAAGCGCTTTCGCGTGTTTTGCCATAGTTGCCTAAATTATCTTGCTCGTTTTATTCCAAGTTTAATCTATACGTAGCAATTAAACAACTACCCTCCCCGCAAAAACGACATGTTTCCATAATGCTTGAAATCTTTTACCTTTATCGTTTGAGAAAGACATCACGCGTAGCAAAAAGGAACCCACCTGAGGTCCCAACTAGCCCGACTAACAAACCAGCAAACAACATCGATCTTCAATCGATCTATTTATCAGGTTGCAGTGCAGCAGACACCCATTGTTCACCATTGGTAATGTGGATATTATCCAATATCCATTTATAAGCAAATAGCGCAATTAATAAATCCAAACAGCGTTTTTCACTGACAAAAGAATCTAATTAAAGGCACCATAAGAACACACCCGGTGGCACAAAAACAACTATATAATCATGTTTTAATTACCTACCAATATACCTTGGAAACTAGTAAACGCCTGAACTGAGAAACTGAGGATAAAAGAAAAGTCAACGTTTTTAGTAATACTCTTGGCTGACAGGTAAATTGTTTCTTTATTGTAGCTTATATCCGTTTAAAACTTTCTCGATCGCACAGATACATCTGATAAATATTCCTCTTTCTTTGGATAGGGGGGATGATTGCTCAAGTTTTCTAGCGTATTTTCTCCAGAAACATTGTGGCGTATATACACTAGTCAATATCAACATCACTTTCACTAATTGCTCTAGAAGAAATATTACATTAAATAATATAGTTTCTTATTAATAGCACGATTCAATTAGACAACAAATCTCATTTCATTTACTGCTTTTAGCAAACTAAGGTTGGAATTAATATTTTGCTCAAAAATTGAGTACCCAAGCCAGACGCCGGCATCAGCAACAGTGGGCTCTCGTTTTTGACTTTTATCTAACTTGTGATTACTTACAGGAAGAAACCATTACACCAGCGTACCCCAGCCCTATGTCGGCGGACACCAGTGCTTCCGGATTTACGTGTGCACGCTGCTATGCAGCCACAATAATTTTTTTTTTTTAAGTTTTCAATAAAATGTTTTTATAGTAAGTAATTAATTACAGAATTATAAGATTTGATCAAGATATGATCCTGGCGTTCTGGCCAATATCTCATTTTGCCCAGTTATTTGTTAAATGTGAAAAAATGTTAATTTTATTGTTTCTAACAATGAACATCAGAGTATCAGCGTTCAGATCCCTGTTTACCGGTGAGCATCTTGAAGACTGCGCATGAAGCAATGGCCTATGCAATGCAGCCAAATATCATGTTGACTTTATTACTTATATTTTTATAAAGAAATCTTATACCAACGAATTGTGAAACAAAGAATTTGTAAACTTTTGTTTGTAGTATTTATTAATTATTTGTTTTATACCAAAACACCATAAATAATTTTACGATTTTATGAAAAAAGACAAAACCGATAACAAAGCAAGTACCATTCTTCACTAAAACCGTTACATGGCACCGTGTTATATGTACACTGTTCTATAATTTCATTCGAGCTTGGTAAAATTTTGCACAGTTCACCTTAAATCACTATAAGAGGAAAATCAGTGTCTACCTTCGAATAAATTATTCGCATCTTCTTAAATGAAGCCTCTTCACTCTGCGTGCAACGGCTGAGTGCTTCAGTGAATTAGTTTATAAGTTACAAATTTTGTGATACTAAAGCGAACTAGTATATACAGAAGGTCAAAGCTTGCTTTCTACAAAGGTAAACGGGGCATATGCCCTGAGCCTCCACTTAGAAAGGGGCCTCTAAATCTTTTATAATGTTTAAAATATGTAAGTATATAATAAATATTTAAAATCTGTATATTTATCCTGTTTTTTCAGTTCTAACTCTAAAAAATGTAAAATTCGAAGCAGGAACTAAGCGTTAAATTTTTGTGTTTTACATTTTTTATATGTTTCTTTAAAATAAGACATTGGGCCTTTGTCTTGCTTCTTACCTGCCACCAGTTGTCGAGTGGTTAAGACCGTTGAATACTAGCAGTTGGGCTTGGGTTCGAACCAAGGAAAACTCGCTGGCTGAATGGTTGGTTTTCGTGCTTTCCTTCTTGTGTAACGTGAAAACAAACCGATTTCTACAGAAAATCCTCCACGAAGTATCCCTCATGTGTTTTGCCATATTCAAATAATCTAACCACGGGCTCTCATTGGTTAATGATATATGTTAGTAGAGCCTCAATTCCAAAAATATGTCTCGCTGATTTATACAGCCAATCACTGCTGCCGTAGCGTAGTCAAGGATATATCTGCTGCCAAAGCGTAGTCAAGGATATATCTGAGTTCAGAACCTCACTCTATCCTACACTTAACACAATATAAACATCTAACTACACTTAACACAATATAAACATCTAACTACACTTAACACAATATAAATTTAAAGCAGTTGCAAAGGTGACTGGAAATTTTACTTTTATTAACTTCCTCATTTTCAACTGAAGTTTTCTTATTACAATATTCAACTTCATTGATGCATTTTTTTTATGGAATTAATGATTATTTGCTTACTGAAAAATAAAGAATAACGAAGAACATTATTTTTTTTTCATTTAGAATTACAGATGATTAAATTATGATTTACAATGAATTATAGATTATTAAATTAAGAATTAGTGAGATGTGAAATGCCATGATTTTTCAAAGAATTCCAAAATTAATATTTACGATGGTGTGGGCATAAATACCGCAGAATGATTGATGAGAATAAATACTGATTTCATTCACGTCTGAAAGAAATTGAATTTTTTTAAGTCTAGATTTCATTCACATACTCAGTTAATGAACTGATAAATAATTTAATAGCACTAATTTGTTCGTATGTCTGTAACTTGATTTAAAGTTCAGAATAAAATCAGCAAGAACTCTATAGGCTCTTCCCCTATTTTTTCCAAGGAAAAGCAAGATCCTAGTTTAAAATGTTGAGATTTATTCATCATTAAACATCATTTTATTCGCATTTATAGCCTCATAAAATTCAATAACAAAATCACAAAATATGTAAAAGCAGCATATCCTTAGAATTCCCGATTAAATATTGCCATACAGTTTTTATATTCGTTATATGATTTCTTTAAAAATAATAATGCATATCAATAACATTCAGCGGCAACTTTTTTTATTTAAAAAGTGATACGGAGGATCGAGAGTGATAGCACATCTGGTACTAAAAATCAATCAAATATTACTTACTGAAAATCAAAACATATTTGTATGAGGATCAATTGCATGTTTTTAATTTTACGATAGTTTCTTAGTTTAATAAATTCGCAATCTAAAATTCAATATTTCATTTTCAGAAACGGTATCTCACAAATAATAAAAATTCAATTCGAATACAAAAACTGAGAAAATATTTCATCACACTTTCAAAGGCAAACTAGAATACTCCTTTAGTTTGGAAACGCGAGATAATGGCTATTCTATATATTCATGAATTAGATTAGAGTGAAATATTTAATAAAAAAACTGAGAAACTATGCCATAACACTTTTATACGCGAAATAGAACATTCCTTATTTTTCAAGTCTCGAAATGTGAGATAATGTTACTGTGTATATTCATGGATTGTATTATATTGAAATATTTAATATTTTACGCAAAGCCCACTGCATATATTCAAAAAATATACAAAATTTTCAGTTCAAATACAGTCCCTTAAAAATTATAGAACGAACATCGTAAGCATTTGAAAACTACGAAAAATAGATGGCAGCACATGAAGAATTCTGGTTGGTTGCCAAACTGATGATACTAAGTGGCAGTTTTTTTTTTTTAAATAACTGTTTCGCTACGAATTATGCTACACACGCTTATGAGAATAAACCAGTTCTTCCTCACTGATTGTAACAAACCAAATCTTAGTCATGAGGAGGGGTTCACAACATTAATAAAGGCGTTCTTTTTCAAGTTCATTGCTTTCTAAAAATGATTCAGTTGATTGATAGTGAAAGGAATAGCCTTTTCGTGTTATTAAATAGAGAAAATTCCGATCTAGTAGATGGATCAGTATGAACTTAATTCAGTTAGTGTTATTTAATAGACGGGGGATTTTGTGTTCAACGCGGAAAGCATTAAGAAAAATCAAACATTTAATTATTTTTTTATTCCATATCTAAAGAGGTATGGTATGGTATAAAAATTTAATTTCTAAAGGAATCTTAATGTTAAATTTCCCCGTGAACATATGAAAAAGTTTTAATTAGGCAATAGTTTATTAAATGTGTATGGCTTACTTCTATTTTAAGTAAAATTGTTAACAAAGTTTTAATATATTGTTACGAATTTCACATTTATTTGGCTATTTATTCCGATATTGTTCCAGGGTCGAAGCTAAATACCAACTGGTTAACCCAGTCGCACGACAAATTACAACATCAACATCTGCTGATCCAGAACCATGGAGTGACAAGGAAATCAGGAAAGACCAGATGGAAGACCGTGATATTAAACCCATAATTGAGTTAATGGAGACCTCAAACAGAAAACCTACCTGGCAAGATATTTCGAGCTATAGTCCCACGACAAAACAATATTGGGCTCTCTGGGACTCACTCCATGTTCGAAAGGGCGTCTTGTACCGAAAATTCGAATCGGATGATGGAAAGACTCCGATGGCAGCTGGTACTCCCAAGATCCCGAAAAGATCCCGGATCCCTGACGTTCTTAAAGAATTACATAGCAGCCCTTCGGAATAATGAAGACCTTGCAGAGAGTTCGGAAGCGTTTCTATTGGAATAATGCAAAGGATGACGTGCAAAAGTGGTGACGATCTTGCGATGCCTGTACAAGTCGGAAAGGACCGCAGAAACGCAGCCGAGGGAAACTGCAACGTTACAATGTAGGAGCACCTTTTGAAAGTATCGCCTTAGACATCTTAGGACCTCTGCCAGGTCGAAAAGGACCGAAGAAACGCAGCGGAGTGAAGCTGCAACAATGTAGGAGCCCCTTTTGAACGTATAGTCTTTGACATCTTAGGACCTCTGCCACGAACTGCTGATGGCAACAAATACATCCTCGTTGTCATCGATTATTTCACCAAGTGGCCTGAAGCGTATGCTATTCCTGATCAAGAGGCTGTTACAGTAGCACAGACGATGATGCAGCACTGGATTTCCAGGTTCGCAGTTCCTCTTCAGTTACATTCCGATCAGGGAAGGAATTTTACCTCGGCTGTAGTCAAGGAAGTTTGCAAGCTACTCGGCATTGACAAAACCCAAACGACGCCTTTACATCCCCAGTCGGACGGAATGGTAGAGAGGTTTAATCGAACCATCCTCAATAACCTCTCATTAGTGGTTTCGAGAAACCAACAGGACTGGGACAAGAAGTTGCCACTATTTTAACTTCCTTACCGCAGTGCTGTCCACGAGACTACCGGCTATTCTCCATCTCAGATGCTCTTCGGTCGTGACCTTCGTCTACCATGTGATCTTTTGTTTGGTCGTCCTCCGGATGCGCCTTCATCGACTGAGGAATACATTCAAGATCTCCAGGAACGGTTTGAAGTGATGCACAACTTTGCACGAAAGCGAGTCAACTTGGCGACGCAGAAGATGAAGACCCGCTACGACACAAGGGCTACTGAACATCGTTTCAACGAAGGAGATAAGATGTGGTTATGGAATCCAACTCGTCGAAAAGGACTTTCTCCGAAACTACAGTCACCCTGGGATGGTCCTTACACAGTCCTAAACAGGCTGAACGACGTCGTGGTTCGGATCCGTTAGTCATCGAAATCTAAACCTAAAGTCGTTCATTACGACAGGTTAGTTCATTACTTTGGCCATAGTACGTAGTGTATATAGTTGTAATAATAATGCAAATAGTATAAGACCATGGTCCTACTTGTATTTAGTATTTGATTTGTATTTGTTTAGTATTTGATAAGTATTTGTATTTGATAGCATTTGTATTTGATAGTATTTGAATTGTATTTAGCGTTGGATAGAATTTAATTTGCTGAAAGTGACTTTGCAATTATTGTTTATTTTATTATTATAAAGTAATGTTTATTATAGCACTGAGGCCTTAGTAGTAAGTTTGGCTTCCTGTCCAAGGATTGTACTGCCCGGGATGTGCAGTCCTTGGGAAGGGGGCAATGTTACGAATTTCACATTTATTTGGCTATTTATTTAGAATTTTAATTAAAATTCCTTTTTATTTCCCCTTGCAACGCAAATGATTTTTGAAGAGAAAGCTACGTCGAAAAAAAATAGCAATAAAAATAAAAGAGCGCGTGCATTAAATAAATATCTCGTAATTACTGTTGCCATCCAGAAAAATCGCGATTGTTCTACTGATAATTAAAAAACCTTATAAAAGCCGAGGTGAAACACCTCATCTTAGTAGTAGTTGTTGTTGTTGCTGTTATACTTGTAGCTGTAAAAAGCGAACTGCTGTTTGTTTACTTAATGCTGTATTGATTGTAGCGATTTCGCTGCGAGATAAGAATTATTTTATCTGTTTTAAACTGAGTTTTTGCTAAACGTTTGAGATATTGTGATATTGTGCGAAGATCTGTGAAGAAATATTTCAGCATTTTAATTTATTACTTGTGGAAAGAATAAATTTTTGTTGACTTTTTAACGACTTGTGCATTCAATATATAACGAACCCGTACGCACGCAACAATATTATTGTAATTTTCAGAATTAAAAGATTTAACTTCCTGTTATAAAAATAACATTGCAATGAAACAACGAATTATATTTTCTTCTTTTACAATATTACTTTTAAAACACTGCAATTAATGTTCCTGTATTTTGTTTTAAGACAAAAACAAAATATTAGTACAAAAACTTTAATTTGTGATACATAAAGAAATGAAATAAAAAACAAAAATAGCACCTACTTGAAAGCTAAAATAATCAGAACGGGGGAGGAGTCAAAAAAAGTGAATTTAATATACAAAATTTTGCAATTTGTAACTTGTAGGTTATAATGTAACCTCCCAGATTGAATTTTACCATCAAATAAATAAATAAACCTGTCACTGCAAAATGATAAAACTAAACGTTTGCTGTTAAATAAAATTAATAAAAAATTTGATCAAGTGAGGACAAAGATACTGTTCTGTTGTGTTATTCCAGAACAGTCATTACAAAGCTTTCCACTATCACTGTTAGCTATCATTTGCAAAACATCTCAGCGCTTACTATTTGACATTAAATAGCTATATAAATTAACATCAAACAACACCATTATTTTCACGATATTCTGAATATAATATGCCGTGGCGACACTTAAGTACTGAAAAACATTTTGGTAAATGCACTCAACAGGCTAAGGCGGAACAAAGTATTTTCTTCGTTCGCATTTTAAATTATACACAGCGAAAAACCATTGACGCCTTTATGCAGCCTAGACTCAGTTAAACCAATCTAAGAACCTATGCAAATGCTCTTTCAGGAGCTTTCAATGCCAGAACAAGGATATGGATATGTACAAGATGACTTAAAGGCCCTCTGAAACCTAGGGCCGCAGGCCTGAGCCTTAAACATAAGCGATAATCATGCAGCTTGCCCATTTTGTCCCAGATACTTTAAACTAAATTACAACTACTTTACAATTTAAGCTAGAAAACTTTTAGGCAAGTTTATGTAGCATAATGATTCAAAACTAATGGAACAAAGTGGCCGACGAAACATACCGACACAAACACTTTTTGTCACAGAATACATTGATCCCATGTTAAGCAATTTGGAGCTTTCCATTTCCTCAAAGCCATCTTACGCAACGCAAAGTCACAGACCGCTGTCAGAGAAGCATATAAAAGCAATAATTTTCACATGTAAAACCATTAGTGTTTTCGCATTCCTTTGTGTTTTATATTTTTTCATGCATTTTGTTTATATGTACATGTTTGTGTGTTATATGGGTTGTGGCATGGCTTTGCTTCTCAGTTGATAACTTGATGTTTTTCGTTCCCAGTCAGCTGTAAGTTCTCTCAAACTAACTATTCAAGTAACTTTTGCGGTTCCAGATTAGTTATGTCATGTATTTTCGATTATCTTATTTTCTCACACAACCGACACGCTCTTCTCCGTGCGATATTTGTAAATCGTCATCACATTCACAGTTTATACAGGAACATGTAGAAGTGGGCGGGACACCAGAATTTCACCACTGATCGTGCAAGTTAAGTCCTACCCCCCTAACTGAGCAGTTCCGTCCCAGTTTTGATAAACAATCCCCCAAGGGATGTCGGAATTAGTATCCGTATGAGAGAGAAGGCGAACATCATTATCTATATTAGCTTTACAAAAGATGGCGTGAGTAGGATAATCAAAAACCACAGTCGAGTGCGTAACGTGCGACCATACATTTTATTAAAATCTGATTATTTCAAGGCATTCCGTCATCTCTAAAAGTTTTTTTCCCCCATTAATTTTGCAACATCCCGCATATTATGCATACTACCATTACCATACGTTATTTAACATAAGGAAATTTCAGGACTTATTAAACCTTATTAAACTTACGGTCATTAGAGAATGCTAGATGGACTAAATCGATAGAATGCTAAACAGACATACTTGGGTCTGGAGAAGAATATTCTTTTGTTATGAAAATGTTCAGTTTAGGAAATTACGTTAAAAACGATAACAATGCCAAAGCTCATGGAACAAAAGCTCAACGAAGAGCAAAGCACGCAAATACTAGAACAAAATTATGCGGTCCGTACACTAGACAAGACTGCATAATGATAGTAGTTTTCCCATGCTAACACTCCCTTTCCAACGATCAATATTTATACAGTTTATTTACTAAGTCTGCAGTTTAGAAATGTAGCATTATATACAGACATTTATTTCAACAGTTGTCATGAAAAAAAAAGGAGGGGGATCTTACAGTAATTCAGACAAAAGGCAAGATAATATTTTTTTTCCGAGAGGTGTAACTAAATTTGCAATGGATAATTTTATTCCCCTCAAAATACAGAAAACAAATCTTACAGTAATACTAAGGGGTAAAATTTCCTCGAGATAGGCAGAATTAAATATATTACCTTAATGTAATGAACTGAGAATATAAAACTTGTGTATGAATATAAATTTATCGAAATTAATATGGCTTGAGATATTTTCGAATTAAATAGCAATTTTAAGAGCCAGATATGATATATTCTTTGTGATATTAATTATAAAAAAGTAAATAGGAATCAAAATAAAAATTCTACCGTTCTTTCATTTCTATTAACAAATAACAAATTGAAAAATAAAAATCAGTAAAAACATCTGAATTCACGTTTCTCAGATCTGCGTCATCCACGCTTAAATCGCCTGTCTCTAATGTAAGAAAATGAAGATCGTTGAGTAACAGAGTCGCATAAGAGTCGGAACCTTTGCGAAATCCAGATTTTAACTTAGAAAATGCAAGCTTTATACTTTAATAGCTTAATACAAGCTTTAGCAAGTACTTAGTACCACGGCATCATTATACGAGCATAATTTTAGCTTGCTCCTCCGATTATTTTTCCATGTGTAACGTGAATGCAAGCCAGTTTCTCTAAAAACGTCATCCACGAAGACATCCTCCTTTTAGGCGAGACAGCACTCGGTAGCTTTGCCATAATCCAATCCAAAATATATAATAAACTAACAGCAAACCTCATCTGTTTACGCATTTTGATAGTGAACATGTTAGGATACGAACTGCACGAAATTTAATTGACCTTCATTTAATCTTATCGTCAACTCTCAAAATGTATATACAAATTTAAGTTACATTTATTCTCTAATTTTAGTTTTACACAAAGTGTTACATTTGTATATGAGGGGTAGGATACGAACTTCGCCAAATTTAATTGAAGATTCCCCTTCTTATCTGATCAGAAGACCCTTAGTGCCGATTTCCGCACAACGGACAATAGCAGACCCACCTTATATACGAAGAGCTGAAACAGAACAAAGATAATCCACCAACTGCGCGATTTTGGATTTTGCTTTTCGTCCCAGGAAGATGGGTGCTACAAAAAGTCATTTATGGTTATTATTGGGATATTTCATTGAGACTTCAACCCTCTGTTTTTGTTTATCAGATGTTGTAAAAATTATGCCTACAAAACAAATATTAAATTAAAAATCTGGTATGTGCTAGTGTAAAAAGGAATTTATAATTAAATTATAGTTTTATAATGTTTAAAAAAGACTAGTGAGTCAAATCTTGTTTATTCTCCACAGCTATTTAAAAATTTCCAAGCAGAAAACTAATTATGTATGTATACATAACTTTTTTGATTATGTATATATAAATCAATCTATCAAATATTGGATTTGCAGCGAACCTTAAAGCAGTTTTCTTGTCTAAATATTAACAAATCTTCTTAAGTAATATACAATAGTTATAACTTTCAGATTTACCATTTTAGGTAAATAGTTCTAATTTAATTAAAACATTATCTTGATTAAATCTAAAAATTAGGTTTGTTAAGCGATTCTAAATTCACACCAATTATTATTCTAATAAATGCCTTATTAAGCTTCCCATTTTTAGTCATTGAAGTTATTTTAAAGTTATTTAATTTTCTTACAAATTCCATGTTTTAATAGTAGAAAGTTTTAAATATTTATTTATTCTGTTTTCTAATTAATATAACCGTATTTCACTCTTCTCTTCCTTTGACTTTCGAACTCCCTTTATTGATACCTTGGGATTTCAACTTCCTCTTCATCCATTTCTTTTTCATATATTGTTGTATGGTATTCAAGTTTCCATGTATCTATAATTTGTATATTGTTGTATTGTAATTATGCCAACTTATATTTAAATGATAATTTTCATAAACTCCTCCATCATAATTCCAGTTAACAGAAGAGTTTTTAACACCTTGGTGCAGATCAATCTTGAATATGCAGCTTATTTTCCAATAGAGTTACAGGTTTAATTATTTATAAAGTTAATATCTTCAGGTTTAATTATTTATAAAATTATTAATTTCAAATTATTTGTAAAGAAAGATGATCGCTAAAGCACGTTGTTTCCCAATTTATAATATACCTCATTTATAATTTTTTTAAAATTTTGCGGCAGTACTGGAATTAACAGTAAAATACTCCTAATGCTATACATTTAGATTACAAAGATTTAAATTGCCATTTCCTTCTCCACTAATGCTTTTATGTTAAAATTCCTAATATTTGCGTAAGGGTATACAGACAAGTTTAACTCAGTTACCAAATACGTAAATCTATAATTCACCATGCTTTTATGTTTACGAATATTGTATCTTCTCTTTTCTTTAATATATTTTTCCACGTATAGCATCTGATCAGCCTAATTTCAAGAGGTCGTACAACCAGGCAGTAAAGTGACTAAACACTGGCAGTTCGATCGGAATTTCAAATCCCAGTGTTATTCCAGCTCTTTCTTCCTCTGTACACACAAATTCTGTTAGACAAAAAAAAAAAAAAAAAAATTGTAAAAAAAAAAAAAAAAAAAAAAAAAAAACGACGCACCCAGAAGAAGCAAAGCATATTGGATACAAATTGATATGCATACAGGTTTCCACCGGAAATGCAAAATTTTACGTTTTGACTGCCAATGAATGAACGGTTGTCGCTAAAGCGCATCTGATCTCCGCAACTGGCAAGATATTTAAGAGGAGAAATTATTATTCCAGGTCATACATTCTTCACGAATTTCATTCCGTGTGCTCTGATAGACAGTAACGATGCCTCGCATACAGGTGCGCGAACTATATGCGCAGATGTCAGAGTTTGGGAGAGGTCGTGTAGTTGGGCTCAAAGAAGCCGGTTGGTTTATCCGCGAATAGCTCGACATTTGAGCAGGAGCGATGCCACTATCAGACGATGTTGGCAGGAATGGATGAACCATGGCTGCACACAGCGTCGAGAAGGAAGCGGTAGGCCTAGAGAAACGACAAAACGTGAAGACCGAGCAAATGTCAGAGCGGCACTCACAGTCCCAGATGCATCATCATCATCGACTGTACGTGCAACTAGTGCTTCAGTGACCGCAAGGACCATTCATAGACGGCTCACAGGAAGGGGTCTGAGGTCACGGCGCCCCTCCATTGACCTCTGTACAACGTCAAGCCCGTTTGCAGTGGTGTCGAGCTCATTCGCACTGGAATGTCACTGACTGGAGTAAAATAGTCTTCAGTGATGAGTCCCCCTTTGAATTGAGCCCTGATGACCAGCGAAGGCGAGTCTGGAGACGCCTCGGACAGCGGTGTCATACCAACCTGACTGTCTTCCGGCAGACAGGCCGACAACAGGAATGATGGTATGGGGTGCCATTTCATTTCATAGTAGGACTCCTTTAATTGTCATCCGTCGCAACCTTACAGCACAGCGGTACGTCGACGAAGTTCTAAGGCCCGTTGTGTTGCCCTTCATGTCACGCCATCATGGGCTTACATTTCAGCAAGATAATGCCTGCCCTCACACTGCACATGTTTCTACTGCTTGCCTTAGTACTTGCCGAACAGTACCTTGTCACCGGATCTCTCTTCTATTTAGCACGTTTGGAGCATTATTCCAACCAGCTCGGGATGTTGACGATCTAACGTGCCAGTTGGACAGAATTTGGCACGATATCCCTCAGGAGGACATCCGCAACCTCTACCAATCAATGTCAGCCGAATAACTGCTTGCATAAGGGCCAGAGGTGGACAAACGCGTTACTGACTTTTTCACTTTGTGAAGCTCTGTCACTTCAATAAATCATCCAATTTTTCTCAAACTGTAATCATTTGTTTTTCTCTACCTGTATATCACTTCTACCGATTTTCGCCCCATTCGGTTAACTCCTTCTTGGTGCACCATTTTTTTTTTCCTAAGAGTGTATTTATATGGAAAATTGCATTGTAAAAACTTCAGTTTACGAAGTAAAAATATTTTAAAAATTTAATCTTTAAAAATACTACAAAGTTTTATTCATTGGTAATTTTCACCTTAGTATATCGCTTTGCAAATCCCATTAATAAGAAAATAATTAGTAAAGGAATAAACTCGGTTTTTATGATTGATACCGTGGTGCAAATTATACGCACATTTTCCTAAAAACACATACTTTATACGGATATCAATAAATTATGGATTATTTCTTCATCTAATTTACGTAACATGTTTATTCCGGAGCTATACTTTAGCACCGAACGTCAGTTAACTAGTATATTAAATTTTCAGGTCTAATTTAGACACCATGACTATTATTATCAAAGAAACATATTAAATCAATAATAGCATTAACAATATAATTTATAAGAAAGATAATTTGTATACTTTACATTTATATAATTTATACTACTATTATAACACTATTCTCTCTAATTACTAATCTGTAATTAATGAAGTGTGTTTACTAATACCTTTTATTTACTCTGCTAGCTCTTGCATTTATCACTATTATTCTAGTAATTAGCCTGCTTAAGATTAGATATTCCTTATCTAATCTCATCCTCATCTTATTAGATAATAATTAATCTTAATTACAAGTAAAGAATATCTTATGAGAATAATTAGAAGAAAGAGTTAAGAAGTAATATTAGTAAAGGATATCTAATAATCCTGTTTCTCCATTTTTCTTTTCCTGTTGGCTGCTTTTGGCTTCGAAAAGTAAAACTGGATAGTAACTCTCAGCATTTTGAAAGGGACGGGTCTCCTTCGGAAGAAAAAACTTCAACCGCGCAGTTGGGCTATGAGCAAATAAGGGGAAGGGGGACTTTAATTCGCGCAGTGGGGTTATACCCGTGAATACACGTTTAATAGATTAGAAAATTTATCTTTAACCAGAAGCGAATTTCTAGTATGCGCAAGTCATAATTACTAAGAATCTTGCATTCTAAGGGGTTTTCTAAATTTAAATTAATTAGTTTTAAAAATTTCTATAAAACGTTCTAGATGTACTTTATTCTTTAAATACCGAAATAGATACGCTGGGCCCTGCATTTCATTAATCCGCCCCTACCTTGGACCTAACGTTACATTGGACATTCAGTAAAAACTCGTGGAAACTAATACTTCAGCGAACACGTGGTAGTTTCAAGTGACATAATTTATGTTGGGTTATCTAAACCATTGACGCGTCAATACATAAACATCATTTTTAACGGTGTAACTTCTCTAGAAAATTCAACCAACTTCAAGAAATTATAAGTGGCTTTTGCAACGAGTGGAGTGAAGTCTTAAGAGAGTCGCAGTAGTGGGAAATGTGGGAAAAACTCCGTAACTCGAACGCACTTATCCTGGCCCTTAAAAACAAAATACTAAAAAGAACAGCAGTCATCTGCATGTAAAAAACGCCACGCAAATCGACATATTAATGAATGGCGTTGGAACTCTTGGTGAATAGCTTCCCTGTTCGACCAGAGGGGGAAAGAGCTCAGTAAGTGCTTCATTATGCAGCTACTTGCTCAATCTCCCACTGCAAGAAGTCACGCCATCACGCACCAGAAGTCAAGTTGGAGGACTATAAACACGTCAGCCACGCCACGGGGGGGGGGAGTGAGGAAGTGCGGGAGGATCTTTTGGCGATCCGGGCACATGTTTATTTACTTTGACTTTCGTTGTAGAAAATGTAGATCCGTGTAATTAATTCCAGACACGAGGAATCGTGCAGCGCAATCTCAGCAAGAGTTGGGCTTCCTCTTCTTTCTTGCAGCCACGCTCTTGAAACGCACGGAAATTCTGATGAACTTGGTGGCGCAGTTTGTTGCATGCATCAACAATCCCATGTGCTGCTTCATAACTTAAGAGTTGCCAGATTTCTTGGGAGTAAAATAGGATAAAATTGTCGTAAATGAGACAAATTATATGTTAATTGCCAAAGATAAAAAATATTTATTTATGTTAACGGTATATTATATTAATATTATTGTTAGAAATCTTACTCAAAAATATTATTATTTTTTCAGACTCCCTTTCAGCCATTCAAGCAATTTCTGCACATAATGTCGTGGAGTTAAGAATTATTGAATCTTGTAGAACTCTTTTTCTTCTAACCACAAAAGGGATGACCGTTGTTTTACAGTGGATCCTGGCTCATGTTGGAATAACTGGCAACTAATGGGCTGATAAACTAGCTAACAAGGGAAATGAAATTTTACAATCAAATAATTGTGGGATATTTTTTTGCATTAGTGAAAAGAATAGTAAAAATTGCTATAACGAATGTTTTTATGTTAAATTACTTGAAGAAATTAAGAATAAGAAGTGGAAGGATTCGATTTGTAATATCCCGATTCTACCAGATCCATCGCAGTTGCGGCATTCCGTTTGGAGACCGAACTGTCTCGATAAACATCTGCACCCATTGGTGTATATGATAATCCCTTGTGCACTTTGTGCAACCAGAATTTTGAGATGGACAGAGATCCTTTGCTAAAGTGTTCCTCGTTGAAAAAAGAAAACATCCATAGTGGATATTGGCGGGCTACAACCTTGAAGCAGTTGACATCCAGCGAGTAAAAAAAAATTTTTAATGCTTAATGTAGAAATATGTTATTCCATTTTCCAGTTTCGATGTAGTTATTGTTATTGAAATGACAATACTTGCTGTTTTGTCTTTTTGTAATTCTATTTTTGTATTTTTTTCATGCTGCAATTCATGCATCTCCGATGCATGAGGGCCAATGATGTATAATCAAGAGCCGAACGTTTATGAGATTGTATTTCAGAATAAATTATAAAAGTTCAAAGCGACTGCCTTTCAGCCTCTCGGTTTCGTCTTCCCAAGCAATAACAAAAATCAAACTCTAAATTATTTCTCCCTCAGTGAGGAACTCATCCTTATTATGTCATTGTGATCATAATTTGTCATTCGTATTTTCCACTCAAAAATTTCAATGGATTCAGAGAATCGCAGCATTCTTATCTCAATTCATTTAGTCTAACAAACAAGTGTTCTCGGCGCAGTTGATATGGAACGAAGCAGAGACATACTTTCATTCCACTAACATCAGGGAAAGGTAGTCTAGCTTGTTTGAGGAAGCATTACGATAAATGGACAGGCCGAGCTTCATAGAATCGACTTTGATGAAGTTATCCTTCCTCACGTGCGTCTTTTCTGCGATACCATTGGTCTAAACTTTGTTTTTATCTCTTTGTTTCTATCTGTTTTGTTTAAACAGTGCTCGGCCACACAGGGCTTATGCTGTTTAGGAGTTCGTGGTAAGTGAAGGTGGAATGAAATCCGCAGAATGGATTGGCCAGTGTGCACTCCTGATTTAAATCTCATTGAACATGTGTGATATATTTTAGGAAGAACGATCCTACCTTCAGGACACCGAAACAGATGCTCTTTGAAGAATGGGAACTCTTACCCCAAAAACTGTTAGATAATCTGGTGCTGAATATCGACAGACGATGTAACGCAACCACTGCAATTAGGTGATGTCCTATCTCTTACTAAGGCTCTTTGGTATGTTGTTCTCCTTCTCGATCAGACAGTTTTTGTACCAATGCCATTCTGTCAATAAAACATTTGTTCGTTCCGTAATGTATGCGTTCTGTTCATTTTTTTGCTACTATACTTTCTAGCTTCGAAAAACCGAATAATTCCTGCTATCCCAACTTGGTTAAGTTGTAGAATCTATTTAGTTTGATGGAGAAGAAGACACGAAACGCTCTCGCCTGAGATTCGAATCACGGATTTTCCAGTCGTTAGCTGGATGTGCTATCCACTTACAGAACATGCATGGGGGTGCAATAATTTTTTATATCGTTTACCCTTTAACGGGAGACTGAGGAGATACACAACATCCAGTCTACCAGATCCAGATGGGGACAAGTTACTGGCCACACATTTTGATTCGGGGGGCACTGTAGAATCTATCAGGTTTGACGGAGCAGGAAACGTAAACAAACAAACAAAAAAATAAATAAAAATAAATTCGAACCACGGATCTTCTAACAGCCAACTAGACATGCTAAACCAATTTCACTACGAAAGCACGCATAGGGAAATGGGATAATTTCTTAAAAGATATTTTGCTGGAAGCAACTGAATTTACATTCATTTTTTTCTAAAGCGAATATCCTTTTTGGATTCCTTTCATAAATTCAAAAAGAAGCTAACATGATTCGTAACAGATAACTGGAGCAAAGTGAATCTTCGTAAAGCAGGGGACATTTGTATTAGGAAAAAAATTAAGACGACCAGCATTTTCGTCCATTAGACGGAGAGAAATTTCATCAAAAATCAGTTAAATAACACACGAATAAACGTATTTCATTATCATAACAGAAGAAAAAGTTAAAATGAATCAGCCATTGCTATAGTAGCGAAAAGATAAACATAAACAATAATGACTATTGGTACGATATTGCAAGAAGCATTTCATAACGTCATCGGTCAAAACTTTTTTTTTTTAACTTACAAAGTATAAAAATCAATCGTCTGGAAATAAGCAGTCTTCTTTGACCTGAATGAAAAGAAATCAGAACAGAATACTTACGAGTATTTTGATGTATCTTTCAATAACAAAAAGTAAAGTTATTAATAACAATCACAAATTTCTAAAAACATGTCATTATGCTAAGCAGCATTATTGAGACATTAGGTATTTTGAAGCTGAAGACGTGGAAAATGAGCAATGCCATCGCCGGGACTCAAACCTCTCGAATACGCGCCGAGTGTGCTGGCCATTACACCACAAAGGCAGAGAAATAAATTTTAGTAAAATCAATTTAAAAGCAAAGATGAAAGAGCTCTGAAAAAAAAAAGCATTTTAATATACTTCGTGAAATACTATATTATAAATACGATAAAATAAAATATAATTTATTTTGCGGTATTCTACGGCTCACAACTGGCCGAATAGTTAGACCAGAAATCACTGACAGTGTGATTCGGTTTGGAAAACGAGCTTTTCATCCACGCTTAACTTGATTACGAGCCGCCTTCTCTCGGGAAGTCCTCCCCGAAGGCATCAGTTACGAAAGATAATGCTCGCGTGATTTGTTATAAACTAAGTGTTCTCAAACATTTTAAATTTTGGACCTCATATATACGAATCACAAATATTGTACTATGATGTACCACACAGGAAAAACACGCTCATGCAGTTAGCCCGTTCACGGGATTCGAACCTCGGACCGAACAACCAGTGTTCAGCTACTTTATCCCTCGACCGCTGGTGGGCTTTAAATCATTTGTGTAAAAACTGTAGCACCAAAATTAATACAAGGTACCATTAGTGGTAACATGTAGCATAGTATGACAAACCCTACCATAAACGACTAAATAACAGCAATGCAGTTTTAAGATCATGGTTTAATGAATGTCACTAGATTATTTACAAGTAAATTAATCCTCAGGTGTTTTAATTAATTATTTTTTTAATTTTAAGAATATTTAAACTCTTTTGCAACACATATTATTATACAAAGTTTACAGAGATGAGTTAAAAGAATACAGCACAACACCAAATAAAATAAAGTTAGAAATTCGCAGATGAAACGTAAGAAATAAATATACAGAAAGAAGAGAATGCCATTTTACGTTGAACAACTTAATGTTTAAAGCATATAACTGAGAAACAAGTTCTTTTCTTCCTTCCATAAATTTTGAGCAGTAGAATAATAAAATGTTAAACATTTTGAATTCCTTCAAAGCTATAGGAACACTAATAACAAAAGTCTATATCACATGGCCCAAATCTCTTCTGATATATGAGTTGAAATTACAGTGTCCAGTTAGAAATTTAGTAATTAAAAAAAAAAAATGCAGAGAAAGTGTGTAGAGACATTAGCTTATTTTTGACGCAGGAGTCGTGAAAAATGAGCAAATCCCTCGTTGGGACTCGACCCTGGACCTATTACGCGCCGAGTGGGCTACCGTTACACCACAAAGGGATGTAAGAAAAGGAGCGAGAAAATACCTTATATACTCACCTTTTTAAAAGGCGACTGGGGTTTAGTGGACTCAATCGCCAAATCCTGCAGGCGAAGATTCATGATCCACCAACTTTTTAATTCGGGAGCCACTGTAGAGTCATTAAGATTTTTGAAGTAGAAAATACGAAAAATGAGCAATGTCCTCACCGGGACTCGAACCTCGACCTCCCGAAAGCGCGCCGAGTGTGCTAACCATTACGGTACAAAGGAACGCTGGAAGGAGAGAGAAAATTGGGGGCGATTGGGGATACGGGCGAGCGGACCCAATCGCCAAATTCTGGTGTTGAAGAATTACCATCCACCACCTTTTAGTTCGGGCACCACTGTAGAGTCATTTTTTTTATGCACGAGATGGTGAGAAATGTGCAGTGCCCTCGCCGGGATTCGAACCTGGACCTCTCGAATACATTCTCGGCCTTTTGGCTAAGATTAAAGTGCAACGCGCCGAGTGTGCTAACCGTTACATCACGAAGGCATGCTGGAAGAGGCCAGAGGAAACTCTGGTGGAAGTATGTAGCGGTTCTGACGTGCAGATCGACCTTTAAGTGTTTATTATTGAGTCTGTGAGGAATAAAAGGAAAATATTAATTTAGTCAAAGAGGCAGTAAAAGAATTTCTGTATAAACCATTCCACTTTAGAATTGTTTTATTCAAACTTGTTCTTTTCAAGAATGGCTTACGCAGTGTCATTATGGTGTTAACTAAGATTTGTAATTTTTTCTTTCCCAACCAATCAGCTCTTTCATTTTGTCAATGTGGCCACGTACATGATGACATTAGCACTTTTATCATTACAATCTTTAAGAATCGCATGAGAAGTGACAATTTTTATTACAGGAGAATATATTCATAACAGAATATAACGACGAAAGAGAATTACTGCAAATAAGCAAGTTAATATTAAAATGGTGTTAAAATTCGAGGCAGTATAAAATTTAAAAAAATGGACATTAATAGGGTATGTGATGCCCTTCATCTGTATACAAAGTCTACACCTTGTGACCATACTTTCAATTAGGTGGTCAACCATCGCAGAATTAAGCAATTGCCATTCTTGTAAAGCAGTTTCCAGCTCAATGAAAGTGGCTGGATTTGGGAAACGTGAAGATACAGCACGGCCGAGAGCATCCCAAAGATTTTCAATGGATAAAGGTCGGGAGAATATGCTGGGCACGCCACGCCATACGCGCAATCACTTCACTCTCCAGGTAGTCATCGACGATGTCAGCTCTATGGTGACGTGCGTTATCGTCCATTAAAACAAAAGTAGGGCCAACTGCTGCAGCGTACAATCCCACAATGGGTTCTAGGACTTCATCTCGCTACCGGACACTCATCAAAGAACCCCGTTTAAAGATATGCATGTCGGTGCGGTATTCTAATGAAATACCTGCCCACACCATAATGCTTCCGCCTCGGATTGCGTGATGTTCGGTGATGTTTTGGGACTGATTGCGTGTTCGTTGTTCAAGCCATATCCTTATACGCTTGTCATCTGGCTCCAGAGCAAATCTTGACTCATCAGTAAACACGACATTGCCCCAGTCAAACACAGTCCAATTGAGATGTTCCCGGCACCACTGTCATCGTGCCCCTCTTGATTGGACGGATAGAGGAACACAAACTCGAGGTACCCGGGCATACAGTCTACTCATATGTAATCTTCGTAAGTAGCTGCAGATATCGGCTTACCAATGGATACTGTAACCATAGATGTCACACGTGTGGATATCGCTCTGCGATTCCGCTTGGCTACAATAGCAATACATCGATCTTCCGCGGGGGTTGTAACCCTTGGGCGACCGGCTACGGGCCTTTCGACAACTGTCTGTGTGGTTCGGAATTGTTTCCGTAAACGTGAAATTACAGAATGATGAACGCCTAAGAAAAGAGCAACATCTGTGATCGACTGTCCTGCTTCAATGCGCTCCACAGCACGCCAGCGCTCAGAATCTTCCTTTCGTCTTCTGGAAGTCATAGAAACACGTATGTCTTGAAAACAAATTGTACGAAAGTTTTAAACACCTTCTATCAGCACTTACAATCAACTTCTGTAAACCTTCATAAAGCTGGCTTCTTATAAGACTGCCTTTTTTGCATATTTCTTGACATGAAAGCGCGATTGGCTGTTACCTAACATATTTGCATATTTCCATCTACCTCTGCAGCGAATTGCGTCCTCTTCAAGTATGATTGGCTTTCGGAAATTAGCATTTTCCTCTCCGCGCTTAACTTTTGGAAGTGAGTGTATATAGCATTATTCTAACATACGTATTTTGACAGAAAATCTGACATTTTCTATCATATGTTGTTTTTCTGACCTATGTTAGAATAACGTTATATATAAATGACATGCCGATGTTTTTCCATATTTCGATGCGACTCAAATTATGTCAAACTGCCAAGTTTTGTAAAAATCGCACGAGTAGTTTTTAAAAATTAGCTCTCGATACTTTAGCTCCACCATGTTAATTGAATTTGGTATATATTTATTAATATCTCTTTTTTTAATAAACTTATTTGATTCTTCCTTTGCCATTTCGAAATTTAGATTCATTTCAAATAAAATTCCCCCCTTTTTTTATGATTTATTTTTAAAATTTGTATTTTTAAATAATTTTTATACATTTTTCGAAAAATTTTTTAATTATAACTTACAAAATTTTTGCCATCACCTTAAGGTAGATGTATTTCTAAGCATACATGCATAAAATTAGTGTTTTTCATTCAAAATTTCCTAAGATATAGGTAAATTTACATTTTGGCGCGTTTTGAAATTTGGTGTATTTATTATAATCGATAACCACGAAAATGTAGTTTATGTACTTTGTTAAAATTATTTGCAAGTATGAACGGTGACTTATTTTTCCGCTCGTAGACAAGAAAAAAAAGAAAAAAGGTTGTTATAAATTAAGAAGTTCATCAAGTGGCACAAACTGAAAAAATACGCCAAGATAAATTTTTGAATTTCTCCGTAAATTTCACACCAAAAATTACAAAACTTAATATCTAGGCATAATTTGAGTCGTAAAATCGAAATATGGGGAAAAAATTGGCCTGTCATTTCAGGAAAAGTTCGATTTTATGTCAAAATACCTATGTTAGAACAATGCTATATATAAATCAAACACATACTCTACGTCGCGCTTTCGAGACATGAAAAACGCAATTTGAATTTCGTCAATCGGCCCAGTAGAACGAGAGATATAGAACTGTCCCCCCCCTTTTTTTTCGCGCAGTGTACACTCGATTTCTTAATTTTGTTTTCATTGATAAAAGGGCACTAAATCCAGACTCATGTCGTCGCAAATGGGATGAGCACAGTTAATGCCTTCTCATTAATTTTGGAAACATATTCATTGCCGAACACCGAACACCAATACTGTTCCTAATTATTGATAAAGCACTGTTTTCAAACTGCATTTGAAGAACACGATTTTGCGCACTTCTCAAAGACCTTCCTTCAGTTCTTCATCCTCCAACATATTATTCAAACTGAGACAGCATAAGTTTAAAATCCATGTTTCTAAAGGTTTCAATTTTCTTTAAAATACGCGTCAAATGGTTTTGATAATATTTTCAAATGATTCACAGTTTCTTCACATACTCTTGAAAGTGGCTACTTATTGTTATTAACCATTTCTCCGAGTGATGGAAAATTAATTAAAGTGAAGATTCCCTCTTCTAATTCGTTGACACCATGTCAAAATATGTTTAGCAGGCGCACCAATGTTGTGGTGTAATTTTGAAATAATTATTTAATTTATTTTAAACAAAATCTTGCACCCCCTCAGTTGGGCACCTCTGTCTTAGGCTTTCCCAAGTAGCACATTACTTTTAAATCGCTGAGTTTGTTAATCAAAGTTTCATCAGTTCCATACAAAACATAAAATAAATGATAAATTCAGTATTCTGGCTTTCAAGAGGCGCATGTTCTGGTGGAGAACTATGCATTTTCAAAATTGCGTGGCTCTAAGTACCACCATTTTTCCAAAACGTGAGAAACATATACATGTAAAGAAAAAAAATACGTAAAAGAAAAAATTAATAAAAAAAAAAAATCTGAAAGCTTTTAGATTTTCCATTACGCCCAAAGGGCCTTTTTTTTACCGTTTTCTGTGTTACCCTTATTTATTAAATATCATGTTATTCGCACTCAAACCATTAAATTCAATTCAATAGCAATATCGCAAAATAATTTTAAAATGAGCATACCTTTAGAATTTCCGATATACAGTCTCGCGTGTTGGATATAAAAATGTTTCCAAGCAATGGCAACACGCGTTTAAAATCGTTAAGTTTCTTAATCAAAAATTCGTTAAGGTACAACAAAATATGAAATCGATAAGATGACAAATTCCAAATTTGGGCTTCCAGATGCCCATATTCGGAGGAGCATTACGTCATTCAAAATTTGATAGCTCTAGGTACCGTTGTTTTATCACACTGCGAGAAACATTTACACATTTATGCAGATTCTTCATTATTTAACTTCTTTAAATATAACACAGGGCGATAATATTTGGTGGCAACAATTTGAAAAGTGATACGGACATTTACAGTGAACCGATATAAACTGCCAAAACGGAATTAATAGCCCTTCTGAGGTAACGCTCCTTTAGGCTAATAAATTATAATTTAAATTAGCAACAGGCCCTTGATGTTTAATTTTAACCTGCTTTATCGCCTCTCCAATCTAAAAATAGCAATCTTTTTCTGCACTGCGTCACCTCGAAACTAAGTCATGTCATATGACTGTTACGTAATACTGATGATGTAAACGGAACTAAAACTCAAACAGCCAATAATATAATTTAATAATAATTTTACAGCTGTATTAATTGCCGAATCAAATGCACTGAGAACCAGAACTAACTCACTCTGAACACAACTGTACTTGCTTTCTACACTTCGGCCTGGCTGGACGGGCACTCTGTAATAAGAGTAGCTATCAAAAATGTAAACATTTTGAAATAGGCACCAGTAATGTGCCAAGTTGTGTGTGGCTGCAACATTGTTTTAAAATAAAGATGAATATTTAATCTGTCTTGGCTACTCGTTTGCTGTTCATTATGGATTAACATCTACAAAAATGCGGTATTTCTACATTTACGCTATTAATGCTTCTACATCATTACATTTAAGTTTGCTTCATTACAGCGTCCGATTTATTACATACATATTCTTCGTCATTTACTGATAGAGAAGAGTTAAAGCCCACTAGATCAGTCCACGAATCAGTAACATTTAAAATGGGTACGTAAATAAATAAGTATTATATTGCGCATCTTTTAAATTAGTCATACTACGTCACTTCATACGTCGCATTTTAATCATTCTCAAGCCTGATATATTACCGAGACTCTACTCTCCTTATTTTGTTTTTGTACATTATTCATGACGTTCATCCAAATGAAATACCACATTTTCGAAAATCTCCTTTTCATGACTTACAAATAGGATTTGCAGCGATTCGATAAGCTCAACATTAATTCAGATTGCAAATAAGATTCAGCACGCCGAGCCTCTCTCATTTATAAAAGCAAAGAAAATCGCCAACTTCTCCGCTGGTAAAATGAAGACATACTACATACACATCACCGGTTTAATGCGATCGGAATTGGTAGTTTGTTACCCAGCGCTACTACCCGGTTTATTCGAACACATGACCCACTCGCACGATCAATCTCATTCCAATAAATGCCAGCCCGAAATAATCGCGCAATAAATCTGAATCAGCGGGATGGACGGTCAAAGGATTCCGTAAGGGCCACAACAAACTTGTTCGAATCGCGTGAGCGGCCTATCGCACGTGCGGCTGGTTACGAAGACGTGAGTGGGAGGTAACAGAGCGCTCGCGCAGAGGGCAGAAGGGGTAAAAAAATAAATAAATAAAAGAATATGGGGAAAAAAAAGTTCGCCACCTGCGGTTAACATCAGATTGCAGCAGGTACGGGTTGGTATTACAATAGCGTCGAATACCTGAGGCATCCAAGGACACAAACCTTAAGAAAGGTGTGGTACTAGGTAGTCTAAAGAAATACATTAGGTACTAATTAAATTTTTTTACTTCTACAAAAGAGATATGCTTAATTGACCAAAGTTGCTGAAATCTTTCTCAGAATTTGATACTCATATTAGCAGTATGCTTTAGTTTCTCTTTATCGTACCAGCTGATCTTTGGCAATTTATTTATATTAACAGGTGTTTGCGATACACAGAATATTCATTTTCACAACAGCTTTGTGACTATTTCTACACAGGCGATGGGAAAATATACAAATTATTTAATTTTTCTAAACGGTTTCATCAAGTTTTTTCTCTCGTAAGTATAGAATTACTGTTTACTCAGACCGTTGATTAAATATATAATGTTTGAAGTATGTAAATAATAAATAACACGGTCTTCGGAATGGGGAATTTCTATTTAAAAGAAATTGAGAACGTTTAAAGAATTAATTCAAATTAAGCATGTCCACAATTTTGAGATTGTCGTTGATTGTGATGCTGAAAGCTGGATGATTAAAGGGAGATACCATCATTGCGGAGAAGGAACATTCTTTATTCTCGATACAACATTCTTAAAAACATACACAATAAATTGGCACGGGGAGCTTTCCCGCACTTCCATGATTATTCGCATATTTATGGTATTAGGGTTTGTGATGAGAGTAGGGGCAGCTATAATATTGGTTGGACGAAAGAAGATAATAATATACGGGGTGTATCAGTACAGCGGTGACAAACTTTCAGGAGAGATAGGGTATACCTAGACGATGGAAAATCACGTAGCAATGCATAGTCAGAAACGCTTTCTGATGCGGTAGTGACGACACAAAAATCAAGAAAGAAAGGTCACGAACGGGGTGAGAAAACATGCTTATTATTCGAAGTACAGTAAAAACAAGGAAAAAAACAATATAAAGAGACAACGATCGTCATCAAAGAAGGTGTTAGAAATTACGACCCGAACTGTGATGCAGGAACCGTATGTCATGCATCTTCCATTCGTGATGCAGATCTTCCATGCGCCGCAGTGAGGCCTGGATCACGGTCCGGGCTCGTAATTTCGAACATCTTTAATAATAATCGTTGTTTGTTTTTATTTTTATTTATTGGTTTCTGCTGTACTAAACATAATAAAACATATTTTGTCTCACTGTTTGTGCCCTTCCTTTTTTACGCGTGTTGTCACTACCGCGCCAGGAAAACGTTTCCGACCACGCATTGCTATGTGATTTCCCATCATCTAGGTGTACTCTATTTTTCCTGAAAGTTTGTCACCGCTGTACTGATACACCCTGTATATATTAGATTATGAGCTGTACGGGTTTTAAGTTTTACTAATGTTTATTTTATTTTAAATCTTTACTATCGCCTCTTATTTTCCATTTCCGGCCAGAATAAGCTCGAATAGATTTAGTGTATGCAAATGAGGTTGCAAACTTCAATGAGAAGTATTTAAGACATGGCTTTTAGCCAAGAAGTAGTGAAAGAGAGATTTTCTCGCGGCCTTTACCACGCGTGTGATTTTCGTTGTCTGCCTTTAAGGCCAGAACTTAGTTTTCACTGATACTTGAAAACGTATTGTAGTCTTTGCATTCTGCTCACTACATACGTAGTATTAATGCGCCAATCTTCGCGTTACTAGTCTCTGTAAAGCATCTTAGTTCTTATTTAGTTAAGTTAGTTTATTTTCTTATTTTCTAAGTTCTAGGCGAAAAATATTGGTCTTTGTAACCCGAAGTGCGGGAGCACCTGTACGCTGTGAAAATAAAGGGTAAATTTAACCCTACTTATCTTTGATTTATTTCCTACGCACGCACGAACGTAGCTTTGAGTAAGTTCCCTGTTCGGACTCCAGTTATGTTTGCAAAATCAACCAAGAAACAGTAGTCCTGACAGAGCAACAAAATTATATAGTATCGCTTTCCCTGCTGCTGTCTAATGGTACCATTTTTAGAGGGGTTGGTAACTGCACAACGTTTGCTTCGATGTCCTTAAAAATTATGAGTGACCTTGAGGAAAAAAAAACGGACATCTTAGTGATATTTGGATCTGGCATCTAGAGCAGCGATCTCCAAACCTCCGATATATACATATATGTGTGTGTTGTCAAAAATCAAATTATTTATTATTTACTTAATGTTTATATTAAATTTTGAATTAAAATTTAAAGAGAGCACCGCGACTGCATTTGTTAAGTATTATTGGAAAAAACTGGTTTTATGTCCTTTTGTTAATGCAGTTCGAAGAACTGGTTCTAACTCTAATTTATTTCTGTATTTTTCAATTGCTGTCATTGCTGAAAACGCTACTTCACACAGGTTATGTAGTATGCTTTGATCTTCAGCTCCCCAAACGTTAGTGAAACCAGACAAAGTGACCAATGAGAGATCCTAATATTCACGTGACACATGATTATACCGGTGATACGTAATTGTGAGCGTACTTCTTCGGTGTACCACAAGTATCACATTGCGTACCCCATTTTGGAGACCGCTGATCTACTGTGTGAGTTGACAGGTCGTCAAAGCGCCAAATGACTTTGAAGGAATAACTTCGAACTAAACAGTTCGATCTCCAATATAAAGGGTGTCCAAGAATTATCTTAAAAACTTTAAACTTTAATAACTTCTAAAATCAAAAAGGATATTTACATTCTGCTTACTGCACTTATTATTGCAACTCTTCAACTTTTTTTCTGCTAAGGCTAGCCATCAGAGCATTTTGGAGAAAGCACAATACGTGGCATAGTTCATAAATCGGACACACAGGTTCAACGGAACTTCCGAACCAAATTTCAAAGGGACCCACCACCCGTGCATGGCACACCAGCTTTACGACCACAGGTTCTGTGTCGCATAAGAAAAAAAGCAGAACGTCCCACAATAAGTGCTGAAAGTGTCGAGCAGGTAC
>KK113172.1:154207-165685 GCA_000611955.2 Stegodyphus mimosarum
GCACAATCCGATAAATTCATTTCGTTCGGCTGCTAGACAACTGCATAAATACCTAGGTCCAGAGTCCATGTGGTGATTCACAAACGGTTGAGTATTCTATGCGTATAAGGTACAGTTGTTGCAGGCATTGTTACCAACATGCAAACCAAAATATGCGGAGTTTGCCATAGAGATTTTACACCGTATCGATGAAGATGAAAGGTTCTTGAAACAGGTGTGCTTTGAGGAGGTATACCCATAAACAGGGGGAAAAAAAAACACACTGATAAGTTACACTAATGACTACAAAAAACAGAATGTAAGTATCTTTTTTTATTTTAGAAGTTATTTAAAGTTGTAAAGATAATTCTTGGACACCCTGTAATAACCTATACCACAACAGACTTTTAACATGAAGGACGTACGACAAAACTGTGAAGTAAAGGAGGGGAATCTGTATATCTCTCTACGATTTCTTAATTTGTTTAACACTAGATTTTAATCTGGAGAGCGTGTGACGTAATTATGACGTAAAGCCATGTAACATGCAGTATATCTCTCTGCAATTTTTTAACTTGTCTATCCCACATTTGATGTTTAATTTGGTAGCCCATAACGGTGAAATAGCGCGTAACCTGCAGCATATCTCTTTATGAATTCTTAACATGGCACTGTACTAGACTTTTAATATGAGGACAAAACACATAATGGTAATGTAAAGGAGTAGAATCTCCCAGTCTATTAATATTCGTGAGCTAATACACAGCCAATAACCCGACAGCTATCACAATTACATTCGCCTAGCACGAATTAGTTATTAGATCGAAATAATACCATGCCGGCTTCTTCTCGTTTGTCTTTTGATAAAGACATAAGAAACTCCTCAGAAAACTGCTAGCAATGTACATAGTGAAATAGTCGGGTAGAGTTTAAAGATGCGTTTACAATAGATACACTAAATATCTTGTTAGTTTTTCAATATAAAAAAAAAAAATGCAAAATTCAATAAAAGTTTAGTAGACAATACTCCAAAATATTGAAATAGAAATGAACGTCTTTTTCATTATAACTGAATTGTTCCATCTTTCTTTTACTACATTAGAAAAGCTACAGAATAATCTAACAAAAAAAGGGACAATAGCAAAACGCATTATACCGATGTATTACTACAATTTAAAACTCACTTACAACGTAAATAACAGAACGCTTCGGGAAAAGTTGCACATACACAATAAATTATAGTATTACAGAAATATTTGATATATGCAATGTGCACATAAAAATGATTCCGTGTACATTTCTTTTTTTTTTAAAAAAAACGCCTATTTACATAGGAAACGAGGAAGACGAAATCAAACAGAGAAGTATTCTGTGTTTACAATGACATCCTATTTTCAGAATTTCTGGAGTAACAACATGCATTTTTTATAAGAAAAGGTAAATCAAATTAACAAGGAAAGGATTTACAGAAATATGAATACATTAAAAGAAATTCAGAAGAGCGAATAAACAAAGGATAAAATGCGAGTTTAGATTCCCTTCCTATCTTTTTATCGAATTAATGTTACAAAGGAAAGCGCAGCTTCTTTCAATAGCAGTTTTTACTACACAAGACCATGTCGATAACTTGAATGAGATACATAAAATTAGGCAAAAAAGGAACCTCATACTGGTGTAGATTTTGATTAAAATTCTAACAATTTTAACTGCGATCTATTTTTAATAGCAACATAGTTTTCACTTCGTCAGGAATTTTAAAAAAAATTTTAGAAGCAATATATATTTTATACAGAAATCAATGATGAAGCAAAGAGAACACGAATTACGTCCAGGGAAATAGCAATAAAACGCAAAAAAATTTCGAAATTAAAATTACGAAAGCGCTCGCAAGAAATGGATTAGAATTAATGCCACTAATCAATGAAGATAATATAGTGTCTAGTCCTCATTAGCTTTACATCAAAACGTAAACAGCGCCCTCTAGTTGCACATGGGAGTTAGTCACAGACTCGCGTTCGGCGGGAGAGGTTGAAATTTCAGTGGAGTGAGCTTGGTTTATTTGATTACGGCAAAGCACAGTAAGGCTATCTGGCTCAGAAAAGGGATGCCTTCATGGAGAAATTTTTAAGGGAAACTGGCTCGTATACACGTTACACACGGGAAAAACTACGAAAACGCCCATGCAGCCCACCAATTTTCTGAAATCGAACCCATGTCGGAATTACCAGTGCTCAGCGACCTAACCCCTCTGCTGTTGGTGAGCCGCCAGTGAAGTGAAATAAAATCAGCATGTCATAATCCATTACTATAGATTATAAGAATTAATATAGATTTTGCAAATAGTGTACATAGATAGTATATAGATTTTGTAAATAGTGTATTTAGATAGCATATAGATTTTGCAAACAGTGTATATACATAGCATACAGATTTTCTAAATAGTGCATATAATCTGCTTACTGTGTCGTGAATAAACACAAAAGAATAATTTGGATATCATTTATTGAGTGAAAGATACAACTCAACACAACTGGATGGCACAGATATTTTTTTGTGAATGTGAAGTGCTTCTAGAAAATTCAGTGCACTAAATGAAGAAGCTTCGTGGATAATTTTGCAGAAACAAAAGTTATAATCGAGGTTGCATGATCATGTATGATTAGCTATCGAAGATTTGTTTATTTTTCGCATCTGAACATAGGATTCGTATTCTTTGAAGCTAAATTTTATCTGGCAAGATATGCTATAAATTCTCCAAGAATTTAAATGAAAGATCTTTAACTGAACATGAGGAATGAAAGACTTTCAATCAAACAAGAAATTTTACTGATAGGTGAGAAAATAACCTGTAAGTTAAACTTGTGGGAAATCTGAACAATTTCGTTGCCAGCAGAAATATGGAATAGTATAACGACAGAATATGAGTGTTATTTCCAATAGTGGAATGTCTATCGAATATGAAGGTTGTTTCTAATAGCGGAATGTCTATCATGCTGGCAAAAAGAAAATTACTTAAAGATTTCACCAATGATCATGAAAGAAAAATCTTTTATCAACAATAACCAATTTCAAAACATTCAGTTTTTGAGAAGGAAAATGTTTTAAAGAACAAACCTGGGGAGCTTCAAATTCCACATAGCCAGATTTCTCTTCCAAATAGATGAATAAGGTGATTATATTTTCCTTACTATTAAATAATGAAGAATAGTCTGTATAAATATACGTTTCTCGCATTGTGGAAAAACGACATCATTAACAATTTTGAACATAATCCTTCAACCGAACATACGCATTTCGAAGCCCGAATTTTTATTTTCGAATTTAAAAAAAAAAAAAAATTATTTCGTATTCTGTGTGAATTTAATGGACTTTTGATTAAACGCTCAATAATTTAAAAACTTTGTGTCGCCATTCTTTTTTTTTTTTTTTTGTTGCGTAAGATTTATGTTACAAATTTATTAGAACTCTGTTTTTTGTTGTGTGAAATATTGATATTTCAAATTTAATTAGAAAACTCAGTTATATAAAGAAAGTGCGTTGCCACTGGGCAAAACGCAATATGTCTTTAGAATTTAATCGCAGTGTAGAAGAACAGCGGCATCACAGCCACCAAATTTTGAAAGCGTATAGTCTTTCACTCGGACATGTGAACTTCGAAGCCCGAATTTTGGTTTTTTATTTTCATATTTTGTGAGAATTAACAAGATTTTGATTAAAAACTCAGGAATATAATATTTTTGTGTGTTACCACTCGGCAAAGTTAAGACATTTCTGTTTCAAATTAAATAAAAAACTCAGCGATATAAAAGAAGTATGTTGCTATTCCGCGAAAGCCATATATTTGTCTTTCATATTTAATAAAAAAACTCAATGACTTAAAAGAAATGTGTTGCCACTGGCCAATATAAAATATTTTTATTTTCCACACGCCAGTGCGCTGTTGCCATTCGGCAAAGCTCAAATTATTTAATTTTTATTCCAAATTTATTCTGTCTGTTATTCATTAGCAAATTAAGTTATTTAAAAACCGTAAGTCTAATTATTCATCTCTATCAATTTGTAACTGAATTCAAGAAATTACACTCTTTAAAATCATTATATATACTTCCTTCTTTTATAATGTCTGTTTTAGGTAGTTGGACAGCAGGCAATTAGTACGTTTAAAAGACAATTCATGAACACAGATTCGTTTTCTTCAATGCAATTAATTATCTACTGATATTTCTCATACTTTCAGTGCTGCTAAGAAATGAAAATGAAGACTGGTGAAGTAATTTCAAAGATCTATCTAATAATGGTTTTGATTAATGTTTAGCATAGAGTAAAGATAAAAATCGTAATAATTTTAAAAAAATATCCTTACTTTTATTCAGGAATTTAAGAGAATCGTAAAAAACAGAAATTTGCAATGCTTTCAAATTCCATTTCAATCTTAAAAAAATTCTGAAACGGAGAACATTATGAATATCAAGAATTATAATGATAAATAAATTAAAGTATATCAGTGTTTCCTATTGTAAACTTTAAAGCATTCTATGTATAATGCACGTTCATGACATTTGAAATATACGGCGCTTCATTCTATTATCTTACTAATAGAATATTTAAATTAATCTTCCTGCAGCCGTTCTTCAAACACACAATCAATTTTCGCCATTGCGTAAAAAATGATTTCTACAGCGAACTATCGTCGAAGAATTAAATTGCCATCCCAATCTAGAAACGAAAATAAATATTTTAACGCAGTCAACTCACTCGTATTTTAAATTAGTTCAACAGAAAGGCAAATGTAAATTTGCAAAGCAATCATTTGCTATCACTTGAATCTCTAGAGAAGTTTATTAAATTAAGCTGACACTAAACCAGCTTAGTTAGAATTTAGACTGAGAATAGCTTAGGACACGTATTTAAGTTGAGCTTCTTTTGTAAAGTAATCAAGGTTTTCTCGTTATTCCGTCAATTCACAATGTAGATTAGTTTTATCTGCATTATAGAAGTTGTTCTTTCTCTTTTTGCGACAGAAGCACAAACGCACGTAAAATTTGAAGCATAAGAATAATTGGCATTTCATTTTACCCTCCTACCACTGGCCGAAAAATAATAAGCAAAATGCAGCACATGCACTAACAAATAGCTCTTCTGTTATGAAGAAAAAAAAAATGTGAAATTTGATTTTAAAGGTCGCCCAAAAGGGTTTGTTAAGATTTTTTACGCTGTCTATGAGCTTGCAGTCTACCAGTCTGCTGTTGCACTAACTCCTGCGAACCCATTATTTTTTTTAAAATATTTTTAGCTTTATTATTAATCACGTTTGCTTCGCACTTACGCCACATACAGTTCAACAGCAAAATCACAAAAAAATTTTTAAGCAGTATGACAGCATATGTTCAGATTTCCGACGCAGTGTTGAGTGTTGGCATACATTCTTCTATTTCCCCCCCCACCCAAGTCTTTTCTCAGTTCATCACATCAATGTTCAGTATTCTTAGTAGGATGGCTTAAAAATTTTTTTTATGTCTTTTTATTATTCAAGTTTTGCAGTTAACTTTAGTTATTAAATATAAAGTTCTTCGCACTTACGCCACATTAAATCCCACAGCTAAATCAGAAAATATTTAAAAACAGCATATCTTTAGAACTTTCGAAAGGCAGTCTCGCACAATGGAAATAAAAATGTTTTATTCCGTACAGTGTTGCCACTGCTCGCTTTCGAATCGTTGAGTTTGATAATGAAAAAGTCATTATAGTTTTAAAATTATGAAATAAATAATAAAAATATCTATTACGTTATTCTATGAAAACATTGAATACTTTTTTTAGATAGATCATGAGTTTAGTTTTATCTAGCATTTTTGTTATTTAACTTAATTCGATTCAAAAGTAAGAAATGAGCATTCTTAAGAACTGCATCTATTGCTTTCCGATAGCTTATTTTTTTAATCCACTACAGACAGATTTGACTTAAAAGTTAAATATCTTACATTCTGCCGAATGGCAACAATTGAAACGGCACATCTATAGTGACTCGGCTAAAATCCCACTTCGAAATCAATAGCCCCTTTTGGATTAATAATGAAGAATCTGTATGTATGGGTACCTTCCTCGCATTGAAAGAGCGGCAGCACCTAGAGCCATCAACATTTTGAATACACATAAGAGCCCCGACCGAACATGTACACTTAGAAGTCCGAATTTTGAGATTCGAATTAGTTTTTATTTCCTGTTTTTGTATGAATTTAATGAATATTTTTTAAATAAATAATCCTTTTGGTAATTTATCAAAGATTTTTCTTACTCCAAATATGTACATAACTGACACAGAATCCATCCCCCTTCTTTTTTTCTTGAGCCCAGAATAGGCATTAATCTCAACACACGATTTTCACTTTTCACTCGGTAAAATGTACGATATTTTTCAAATTTAATCTCTCTGTCAGTTGTCAACAAACTAAACTATTTAAAAGCAACAGAAGCAGTTCTTAAGAGTATTGTTTTTCTACTTTTTAATCTGATTGATTTAATAAAAATATACTTATTTCAAGATATATCTGAATAAATTATATTCCCTTAGTGATTAATTTTATCGTCGGACCAGCTTCACTGCTTCGTTTTTAAATTATTTTATTAAGAAAACATCATATACAAATATTTACAGTGAAGCGAAATACAATTTAAATGTGAGCTTCGTTTTACAGTAATTGCTCACGTCAGACAAGTTAGATTTCTTTTCTCTATCTGCCTCAATCGTAGGAGGCGATCCATTGCCGAGATACGCTGGCGTATGCGCCAACAATATCAAATTAAAAATATTTAATATTTTTAGAGAATTACTTTACATATTTTTTCACGTTTGAAAGTACTCTACAGCGTACTCTTAACAATCCCGGCTCTTGACAATCCCGGCTAATGCCGGGAAGGCAGCTCATGGATAACTGAAAAACACGAATAATCCAAACTATAAATTTTCATATATATTGTATGCATTTATTTCTTTAAAAAATAAGTAATTTTACTTTGTTTTTCAGAACGTTTAAATATTTGTCGAATACTACTTCGTATTTTTTGAAGTGATATTTTATCATTGTCTTCGAACGTCAATCATTTGAGGAAATCCGATACAATTTTAACAAAAGTCACTGCTGTTTCGGGGCTAATGTTCTTCTCAGTAGCTTCTTCCCTTGTATTTTCAGCATCATTCTCTGCATCTTCTGTTCTTATGACATCTGCATCACTCAAGCACTGAAATTCTGGCTCAGTCTAATCGCCATCGAACCGTTCCTCCATATTTTATCGATCGATATATTAGAAGAATTTTATGTTTTCAATTTTTGGGGGGTAGGGGAGGCATAAAACTTAAGTTGCTGCCCTCGACTTCTTCACAATTAGATAATCTCTGACTTCCATATTAAGAAATGAATCTTAACTCCTTGCTCGGACTAGCGCGCGTTTAATTTTTATATACTCTAGCGCATAGCGCTGAGTGCCTCAGCACCGTGACGCACGGACAATCCGCATCGGATGATCGAGAATGTACTGTATGCAGAAGATATATAACGTTCCCGCGTTAGTTTAAATGTATCTTCACCTAAGTATCCTATAAAGTATTTTGCTGTTCCAAATGGGCTATCTCTATTGATAATTTCTATTGATAAACCGAACTAAACTTTAAAAAAGCGTTTTTTGAGCTACCTTTAAAATTCGAATCCTTTCAGACTTTATTATTTATTTTAAATTGTACAGATTTTTACAATTTTTTAAAAGGAAAATCCCCGTTTGAGGTGTTATATTGTAATTTGAAGACTTTAGAGCAATTGTATTGCTCAGCAGGAGTAGTGCTAATAATTCCCATGGAAATTCTTTATTATTCATTATGCTTAGTATATCTAGTACATCGTATATCTTACGATACTTTCATTCACCTCGTCTCTTGACTTTTTTAGAAAGCTTCGGCAGGTTTCGTTGCATAGGTGGAAAGAAGAAAGATATTTTAGTACAGAAATAATATTGTTACAAATTTTGTATATATGTAAATAATTTTAGTGAAATTATATGTAAATTGTACCATTCCTTGAAATGACTCAAAAATAAGTTACCGCCGAAAAAATAAGTTAAGGAGCAGGTCCATTTAATATCGAGGTAAAAGGCTACTTGGCGAGATAGCGCCAAGCTGGCGAGTAGTTCTTGTCTCCAAATTTGGCGAAAAATCGTTAAAAGTCGCCAAACTTGGTGACCACTTGGCAAAATTTTGGTCCGATCTCTGTATAACTGTCACTGTTTCGATCCGTATGTATCTGTAACTGAATATGCTTTCCAGCAATTTCGAAAAAAATTTAAGGTATTCGAAATTTCTCGGCGGACGAGAGAAAACTGTTTCACAGGAGACAGCATTAGTTGAGTTCAAAGTATTGAGAGATCAGCATTAGTTGACTTCAAAATATTCAGAGATCAGCATTATTTGAGTTCAAAGTATTGAGAGATCATTGTACGAGCTTACGCATTTGAGATATTTATACAGTCTTGTGTTTAAGAGTCTTAGTAGTTTGAAGTAGTAACTAATGGCTACGCTCTCTCATACTGAGAAGAGCTGTACGAGTACTTTCCTGAAAAGCTCCAGAGCTGTCAAGTGTTTCTCTTTGGGAAAATAAATTTCATCAAGCTATCATCGGTTCTGTGAGCATTTAATCCATTACGAACCCGTACGCACGTAACATTTCTCTTTCAGAAACACTCACGGTCACCACTATGACTATACAGAACCACTGTGTCCACTAGCATCAAATTTTTCAATAAGAGCAGCAAAAGCTAAATATAATGAAACAACTGATATTTGAGCTAATGTCTATACTGCCAATACATGCTTCAAAATAGGATACCAAATCATAGCGTTTTTTCTTTTTTTTTTTTTTAACGTTTTGTGTGTTACCTTTATTTATTAAATATCATGTTCTTTGTACTTAAACCATAAAATTCAATGAAACAGCAATATCGCAAAATAATTTTAAAATGAGCATATTTCCAGAATTTTTTATACACAGTGTCGCGCGCTGTAGATAATTTTTTTTGGAAGGGGGTACAGTATTGCCATTGCACGCTTTGAAATCGTTGAGTTTTTTAACAAAAAATTCGTTAAAGTGTTAGAAACTATGAAATCGGTAATAAAACGAATTCCAAATTTGGGCTTTCAGATGCCCATATTCGGAGGAGGATTACGTTTTTCAAAATTTGATGGCTCTAGATACCGTTGTTTTATCACAGTGCGAGAAATATATATACGTTTATGCAGATTCTTGATTATTTAATTTCTTTAAATATAATACAGGTGATAATACACTCACGTTTGTGAAAATTGCAACACCATGAAGGACTTAAGCGAGTGAGCTGAAATTTTCAGGAAATGCAAAGTAGCGCATGATATGCAAATGATTAGAATTGCAAATCCGTAGCGCATGCGTATGCTGAGCAGCGCCCTCTGAACGGCTGATGGATCCGAATAAATAGACGGCTGTAGCGAGGCGTGTATGGTTATCGGTGGTTATCTGCTAGTGGTAAACGTTAACTCAATCTGTACTTATGCCTCGTCGACGAAAGAGAGCGAGATTTGAACAACTTACAGAGTTTGAACGAGGGAGAATCATCGGCCTTCGTGAAGCTGGATTGTCGTATCGTGCAGTAGCCTCTCGTGTGCAGCGTAACAGCAGCACAGTGATGCGCGTTTGGAAGCAGTGGACGGACGAGTGTCGGACAACTCGGAAATCCGGGAGTGGACCCCGAAATGTGACGTCAGCTCGCGATGATAGACACCTGGTCCGCATGGCGCGGACGGACCGTACAGCTTCCTCTAGACAATTGGCAGCACTGTGGTCAATAGCTACAGGTGTTTCATTGTGTGCTTCATCAATTCGTAGACGTCTGCTGCAGTGTGGACTGCGCGCACGGACTCCTTTATACAGGATCCCCCTAACGCACGACCATCGCCGCCTGCGGCTACAATGGGCCAATCAGCATAGAGACTGGCGTGCTGATTGGCAGCATGTCGTGTTTTCTGACGAATCCCGCTTTAATTTGTGGTACCATGATGGCCGCATTCGTGTCAGACGCTATGCCGGTGAACGCCACCTTCCGGAGTGCATTATCGAACGCCACAGTGGACGAACACCCGGAGTTATGGTCTGGGGCGCCATAGCATATCATAGACGATCTCAATTGCTACGAATTGTGGGCAATCTGAACAGCAACCGGTATATCCGTGAAGTTCTACAGCCCGAAGCTGTTCCCTTCCTTCAAAGCTTGCCAGGCGCTGTATTTCAACAGGACAATGCCCGCCCTCATACTGCTCGGATTGTTAAATCCTTCTTTGCAGCGCAGCAGGTACAGCTTCTTCCTTGGCCTGCGTGTTCCCCGGATATGTCGCCAATTGAACATGTGTGGGATGTCATTGGTCGGCGTCTTGCTCGTGATCCTCGTCCTGTTGCGTCTGCAGACGAACTTTGGGTACGCGTACAAACGATATGGAATGCTCTTCCTCAGTCAGACATTCAAACTTTGTTTGACTCCATGCCACGTCGTGTAGCAGCATTTATTGCGGCGCGTGGTGGCCACACAAAATACTGATTCTGATCTCTTGTTCTTGTTTGTTTGCTTTGAACATTTAATCATTTATTTGTACCACTACCACTCAACTGTGTATTAAATTGCATTCAATTATGACGATTCCTTCTTGGTGTTGCAATTTTCACAAACGTGAATGTATTTGGTCGCAACAGTTTGAAAAGTAATACGAACGTTTGCAGTGAATTGACTCAAAATACCAAAACGAAATTAATTAATAGTTCTTCTGAGCTAATGCTCCTTTGGGCTAATAATTAAGAAAGTCTGAAAAAAAAAGAATTAAATTGATCCGAATTTCATATTCCGTATTTAATTGTTTAGCAATAACATGCTTTTGTGCATCGAAAAATAAAATAATTTAAAACATTTTTCTTCATTCCAGGCCTTTTCGGAACGTAATTAAAAGTAGCTGTTATAATACTAAATATAACACCTCCCTGTACAGTTTTTTTTTTTTTTTTTTTTTTTTTTTTATTGCTCGTTGTAGAAGCTCACTGCAGTTTATTGCTCATTCAACAGCTCACTGTACAATTTCTACTGCATTTAAAGTCTAGAATCGTTGGGCTAGAATGGCCGATTAAACGAGCGTAATTAAAAAAAGTATTACTTTTAATTTATTATTAAAATTATTAAATATTGTTGCGTTTTAGGGTTCGTAGATTTGAGAGTATTCCATGAAAACACGATGCAGAACAATAAAAAGCACAATTTATTTACAGGAATCACTATTTACAGCGCAGTTCCAAAATTACCTTTAAAAGCGTCGAAAATCTACAATAAATACGCTGAAACAATCAGCAACACAGCTTCAGGCTGTAACTGTAAAGGTAGCTTCACGGCAACACTAAACTTATAATAAACACCGTGGAACAATCACCAATACACTGTCAA
>KK113172.1:168339-217551 GCA_000611955.2 Stegodyphus mimosarum
ACACGCACGCACGCACGCACGCACACACACACACACACACAGACACACACACACTTTGTTTTATTATATGTAGAGATATCAGCTTTGTTCTACGGGTATTTCAAACGTACTTAATTTTACATCAAGTTATTATTTTAAGAAGAAGACAAATTTGTTAATAGGTTAGCAATTTTGTTTAAGCAAATATTTCTCCTATTTTTCATCATATTTATTCAGCCACTTGGCTTCTTAATAAGTTCCAAAGAATATTTTTTTTTTAATACGGGGATATTTATCAGACAACCAGTGATTTATCACGGACCAGAACTAAGCTAAAGGAAAACTGAGAATTTTTATAGAAAACGCTTTTGACCAGAACTATTTGTAAAAATAACAATATAATGCAGATTTTGAAGATCACTATTTAGTTGTTCTCATTCTCAATCTTTACGATTCAGATGCCTATCAAAGATTAAAACACGATAATAGTAACATATTTGTAAAAATTACAACTGTATCAGTAGACAGTATGCTAGTTATGACATATATGCTATATACTTTCGTAACAAATCTTAATAAACAACAAGCAGAGAAAAGAGTTTTAACTATTTTTAGTTATACGTTTCAGTTAGATGTAATCCAGTATGGCAACCGGACAATGTAGAAAGCAAAAATACAAATTCTTCTGATAATTTCTGATATTCACGAATATATCCCGAATCAACTTAAAATTTTTCTATAAATTCTTCCGATAATATCTGTGTTAAAGAAATACATTTTCAATCAACCCTATCTTTAAATTTTTCAACAATTTTTTCTGATCATATCTGATTTAAAGAAACGGTTGCCCAATTAACTTTATTTTGAAATTTTTCAATAAATTCTTCAGATAAATCATGATATTCCCAAATATATTCCCAATAACCTTTATCTTGAAGCATTGCTATAAATTCTTCTTATAATTTTCGGTATTTAGAAAAACATTCCCAATCAGTCTTGAAATTTTTCAATGAATTTTTTTGTTAACTTTTTAGTTCAGATACATTCAAGTTCCGTTTCAGGCATTTTAGTGATCCATACAATCCACAAGAATAAACATCAAGCATAACCATAAATGCATGAAATATACTAATTACATATGAAAGCAAAAAGTAATATAAACTAGCATATTATGAATTAAGGTGCAATATTTTAATTAATGGCGATCCATTACAAATAAGCATTCTTAGCAAATTAATATGGAACTACAGAATCAAAGTTCTTTCCTGTTTTGAACACCCTCCAAAGGCAAAGAAACGCTAACTTAATATTCGAATAGCTTTTCAAATCTGAATACTCGGTGAAATTGGACAATGAAGTATGTAGTCCACGATACTTGCGATTTATTATAAAGAGCAGCGTTTAAGAGAATTAAATTAAACCCTCGGAAAAAGTATTAGGATTGACGTTAAACTTCAACATTTCTCTTCAGTGAACGATGATGTTGCCACCCACATGTTTATTAAACCGTAAAATCAAAGAAGCAGTACGGCAAATGCTCAAAGCTCCGGAAGAAGATCGCATCTGCTGACTGGAAACGGTATCAGCAATTTCAATCTACTCTCTTAAGGCTTGATCCTCATCAAAAAGTTCTTGTTTCCGCCGAAAAGCAACGGGTATTTCACACCATCTGCATAATATTTCTTTTTTAATGAGACAGTTTCTTAGAAGTGGGGAGGGAACGAGCAATCATACGATAAAAAAACAGAGTTTGTGACAGAAGCTAAAAAAAAAAAAAAAAAAAAAAATGACAGAAAAAAAAAAAAAAAAAAAAAAAAAAAACGCACACAATGTTCATTCTTTATTTTCTTAACCCTGTAACAAAATATTTTTGCAACTTGTTTTTAAGAATATGCTTAAGGCGTTTTCCGCTGTACGACATCAAAGTAACAAAATATTAATACTGATAAGACTCGAAACCTAAGTGTTCAATATCATTTTTCAGTTTAGAAGAGTTAATCTGATAATAACGTACAGAGCTGTAAAACCGAAACGCTTTTGCAAGCATTTTCAAAATCCAACTGTAAAAAAGAAAACAATAAAAAATTATATTAGAAAAGCCGAAGAAGAAAGAAAAGGTGTTGTCTGCCATGGACGCGATCAGGTGATCAATATTCAAGTTTACAGAATGTTAAGTGTTGCCATGCTTTTTTTATATTCGCTATAATATTTACATTTGGAGTGTAAACTGATCAAAGTCTCCGCATTTGCTCCGGATATATTCACTTGTAAAAATGGTTACTGCTTGGAGTTGTAAAAAAAGGTCTCAAATTTTCGATCCTCTGGCATGTTTATTCACAAAGTTAATACAAACTGAAAACACATAAAATTATAAATTCAGGATCTGAAACACTGGAAAATATCAAAATGTTTAATTTAATTAGTCTTTGTTTCGAAACTGTGGATACAACGATTTGTAAAGCAATTTAAAATGGAATACGTTAAAAGTTTTATTTTGGGCAAGATGCTATTTTTTTATATTTAAAAACCAAATTTTAAGATTGCAATAATGCAATCAATAGGATGTAATAAACCTTATTACTATGATTTAACTTTATTATTCATATTCTCTAAAATATTTTGAAGTTAAATTTAAGATGTGGCGGCCGCACGGCCGAGTTGATTTATTGCTCGCAGTTGTTCAGTGTTTTCAGTGTTTTACAAGCTTGCTTGTGGTGATATCTATGGGTCGAATGAGAAGCGCTGTTCGAGAGGCCACTTGGCTTCGAGAATAGAACTTGAGTCTGTGACATGGGAGCGGAATCCTCTACCACTAGCGCAAAAAACCTCTTGTGTGCTAGAGTCGAGAATTCTTTCAAATTTGCAAGGTGGATGGCTACGCGGACGCCGTAAAGATATTGTGAGTTTAATCAGCTTTAAGGCATGAGCTGACAACTTTAAGTTATTACTTAGTGTTACTTCAGTTATCATTCCTAACATTAGCAGGGACATCACCATCCTGATTTATATGATTCAGAAAAGCGAAGAGAATAAAATACCGAAAGGGACGAAAGATAAAAAAAAAAAAAAAAAAAAAACGCACTCAGCTAATCAATGTTTACGTTTACAAGTAATGTTTTCGAAAACGTGAGTAATCAAAAGCAGTCCGAGAGCAGTTAAAAAATTTTAGCTCTCTCCGTGCACTCGGTGAGTTACTATCAGTACACCAAAAAAAATTATTTGAGACAGATCATCGGGAACTGAAAACGAGGATTGAGCAGGACACAGGCCCTTTGGTTGGTCATTTTACTTTAAAGCATTATTCAATTTGTTAGGGAATCAGGAGCTTACTAATAATATTACATTTCAGAAATAATATTCTGTTCGCATACCATCGTGTGGTTAACAAAATTTATTAGATAATTGTCTGCTATAGATTACGGACTTCCTGATGTAATATACATTTATAATGCATCTATGTGATACTATTTTAAATAGATGGGGCAGATATCACTGATAAGCGGAAGGCAGCATCTAAAAGTAAGAAACTCTGAAAGGATTCAGATTTTAACATTAGACGGTTTGTTTAAGCTTTTTTATACACTCGCTGAGATCGCAATTTACCAGTTTGCTCTCGAACTCATTTCTGCTAACACAACCTTTTTTTTTTATCTTATTAACTTAAACGCCGCTTTCTTCGCACTTACACCCTATGAAATTCAACAGTAAAATCCTAAAATTTCAAAAGTAGCATACGTTTAGAATTCCCGATAAAGCGTTAAGTATTGCCATTATTTTTTTCTGAATGTTCAGTTAGTAAGATGACTTACACAACTTTTTTTGTCTTTTTATTAATTATTTGTTAATTTTTTTAACTTACACAACATTTTTTGCCTTTTTAACTTTATTTATTAAACATCACTTACGTCATATAAAATTTCAACAGCAAAATCATAAAATATTTAAAAACAGCATAATTTCTAAAATTTCTGATCGAGTATTAAGTGTTGCCATAGTCTTTATGTTATTTGTTTAAAATAATGCATCGCGATAACATCTGGCGG
Organism: Stegodyphus mimosarum; assembly: GCA_000611955.2. Lineage (NCBI taxonomy): Eukaryota > Metazoa > Arthropoda > Arachnida > Araneae > Eresidae > Stegodyphus > Stegodyphus mimosarum. The sequence continues at coordinate 172,362 of KK113172.1, forward strand.
CAACATTCTTTTATTTGAAAACTGATACGAACAAAAAAGTGAGGATCGAGAATAATAACACCGCTGGTCCTAAAAAAAAATTACGTAAGATATATCGCCATATTAGAATTAATTTATTCTCTAGATTCAACTGCTTGAATAGATAATTGAATAAAGACTTCTTGAATAGAGACAAATGATTAATAACTTAAATGTATTTTCAAGGAGTTAATACAAAGAATAAATTAATTTGTTACATAAATTGTATCAGCATTAAAAAAATGAATGACGGGTGAGTAAATGTCATTAAAAATGAAAAAACGAAGCTTGTAAATAGCCTTATAAAACAATATTTACAAGAGATCTTCAGTATCGTCATTGAGTTCAAATTCGAATAAAAGGTCAATCAGAACTTTTTGTTCTCTATTGTACTACGTTTATATATTTAGAACTGCGTACAATTCAACAACTCTTAAATATTTATAAAAGTATCAGCTTTTACAGCTCATATCTCCGGTATTTTCCTTCTCTTTTTCGTTTTTCCGAAAAAAAAAAAAAAAGTTTTACGCTGATTCTTCATGACAGCACCCCCCCCCCATCGTTCCGCAATAAACAAACTTTTTTTTCTTTTAATAGAAGAACCCTGTTAATTTGCTTCCAGTTATTCAGTTAGGTTATTTGCATATGGCAAATCAGACGACGGCTATGGGGATCGATGCCTTCATGAACAATTTCTAACAGAAACAGATCTTCGAGATGCTACTTTTTAGTGTTAACTATAAGACCCCTGTCCATTACAAACAAAGATCACATAGTTGCCAGTCAATCATGTACAAGATCTTTTATTGATAATTGATGCTATAAAAGTCCCTTATTTTACAATACTTCGATGCCATTTCTTCCCTCCAAACCATGGTAAAAACTGCTGCGGAAAAAAGACTGAATTCTCTGATTTGCTAAAATACTCTGATCCCTTTGCCCGGGGATGACGACACAGATCAGGTCGTACAGGAAAGGTTGCTACGACCTTGAAGTGCCTATTTTAAAGTAACAGTCTATAATCAATGTAAGAAAGCGAAGCATTCAGAATGTTATTTTATCTATACTTCTTTATACCATTTTAATCAAATGTTACTTTATGCAGCAAATGTGACAAGTAAAATACGCTTCCATATCGACAGAAAAATTTCTAAGCTTTACCTCTTTGCATGTTTTCCTAAGATAAAATCGAATGAAGAAATTTTACAACAGAGATTACAGTTCTCTAAATATATTTCGTTTGATCGAAAGTTCGTATGCCTTTTAGATATTTTGATACTTTCCAGTTTATATCATTTTGCATTAAAAAATATAAATAAATAATACAAAACAAAACCAGCTTTTAAAATTACAGTTCTTATTATGTTGTATTTTTACTTTTATTCAACAACAAAGATTTGCTTTTAAGAGCTGACAGAAAAGGTATTTTTACTTGAAAAGAGAAGATATATATTTGTATGCTTTTTTATATCTTGTTATAAATTTATAAAAACTTTAATGGTGAATACCTCTTCAAGATGTTAACTCGTATAACAGATTGCAAGTTCATACAACTACCATGGTCTCTGTTTTGCTAATTTTTTTTTGGCGCGCATTAATCATTTGAAATTATAATCATAAAAAATTTAAAACAGTAGGTAAGAATATATCAGGCTGCTTATAACTTATGCGCTTCCTTGGTTGTACCCTTAAATGCAAAGACTGTGCATTTCTGTCCTTAATCAACGTAGCTTGAAGATCCTTGTCCGATATTTTTCTTTTTTTAGTAAGATTTTTTTAACCTAGATAACTGCTGCAGAATTTCAAGAAATATATAAATCTGTGATTTCAGAAATTAATAAAAAGTTTTCACACTTCAAACAGCATGCTGGCAATCAGAAGTGACAATATTTTCATAAAGAAGTTGAAAATTTCACAACTGTTAAGTTCACACTCAGGTTTTCGAAGTCTATGATATCTAAAAGTAAATTAAACTCTTAGTAATAAAACTCCTCGTAAATTAAACTTCTAGTAATTAAAATCCTTGCAAATTAAACTTAAATAATATTTCAGTAAATTAAATCAGCAAATTAAGTAACTACTAGTAATTAAAACTATAGGGAATAAGATTTAGAAAAAATTATAGCAGAACAGACATACATTTTCTTTTTAAAGCCTACAAACACGAACTGAAAAAGAAATAATAATGATGATATTGTTCAAGACTGAATAGACACTCTTCTCTGCCACTGAATGGCAACACACACACACAAAGAAAGAAAGAAAAAAGAGAAAAAGCGCATTTAATTTAAGTAAATGATGAATGGTAACAGTGTGAAAAACGTTTTTTTAATATATATTTAATGTAGCTTGATTAGATTACTTGTATTTGGTATTTTTATGCAGTGAATTCGTTTGCAATTAGGCTAAGTATTGATTTAAACATAATTATTACTGAACTTATTACGTATAGAATTAAATGTGGTCTTTTTCATTACACGTTTTTATAGAATTTGGAGGTTGCTGCGCCATTATTGTACAATGATAAAAATGAACTCCATTTGAGATATATTTTTTTCTTGAATTTTGCGTTTCACTGAGAAAATACGAACTTTTTTAACGTTTCTTCCATATGGAATAACATCTTCAGTTTTTTTTATTCAATACCAGAAGGAAAGAGCAAAAGAATTTTCTTTTTAGATAGTTCATAACTTAGTGGAAAGAGCAAAACATAAAAAGAAAGAAAATTCGGAATTCCAAACTGCGTTTGACTTCAATGTTTTCGAGCAGAGATGATAGAAGGAATTGACCGTTGCAAAAGAATAAAACACATAAAAAACTCGCCTCCTCGAGTATTTGGAATTGGATAAATTCCAAATGCGACAGAAAACGTATGCCAGTTCCAGAGACGTGAAAACATAAGATGGAAAAAAATATAATTATTATTATTAGTTTGAGTCCCTCTCTTTTTATCGACGGATACAGTAAGAAAATAGCGTGTTTTCGTTCCTACTATACAAATGACAGTAGAGCCTGATAACAGAGCATTCATTTTATCCCAGTTACCGAGGGAGGACTTTTTTTTTTCTCTTGTACGCAGGAAGGATGAACAGTTTTGAGCCGTACAGGGAAGAAATAATGGTGCTTAGGCAGTTAAAATTTTGCAGGAATTTAGGTTGGAGTTTTATTATATATCGTGCCAAATTTTATGAAATTGACTTTTTTTTTTAAACCTTCTCCCAGTTAAAAAATGAAAGAAGTGTCTCCGAATAGAATATCAGACAAGGCCATGACTACCGCTGTCGGAAGGGCCTCACTGCAGCAGAAATTCACCAAGTCGTGCTGCAGAAGTTAGGAAGCTTTATCATTGCAACTATTACACATTGGGTCGCTGACTTCAAAGTGGATACGAAAGCATTTTGAATGAACCACCAGAAAGTCGTCGACGAGAGATGTTATGGAGAAGAGGAAAGGAAAAACTGACATCAAAATTATGCATTCCCTCACCATGCTGGAAGTACAGAAAATGCTTTAGTCGATTTAGCTTCATCTCACTGACCTAGCCCCGTCAGATTTTCATTTGTACTGACCCGAAAAATTTACTTCAACAAGGACGATGAGACCGTTAAGGTGATGGCTTAAGAGCATGAATAACGGGGAAAATCTGATTTCTTAGAGACGTTTCCAATTCATAAAATTCTTTTAATTCGAATTAATGATCCCAGTTCTAATCTGCCTTTACCGTTCTAACACGATTTGAAAGATATTATTTCACAGTTATTTTCGCGTTTTGCCGATAAACGGCTCTAATGTCTTGCTTTCTTCTTCCTTGGCTGGGACTTTCTCCAATTCCCGTCTCTGGTTATCATGTAAGCACGTTTCCCTTTTATTATTTTCATTCCTATAATCTAAGAAGGTTCTATTTAACCTTTGAAACTGTAGTCCTGCATAGTTACGTAAATTACGCCGATTCTTGTTGCCACAGTATCTTTGAACATTTGTTCTCTGGCGTGTTATTTTTATCATAACCTAAACGAGGATTTTACCATTTAATAAACAATAATAATGCCTGTTGCTGCCAAATGATAAAACTAAATCCTTAGTCTTAAACAAAATTACGATTCAACTCAAAAAGAATTTCAGTTTTTGAAAGCTCCGTCGCTCGTTTTATTAGTTTCTGATTTGCATATTTTTGAACAAAGAACCTAAAGAAAACAAATAAGAAAGATGTTTTTACCGTTAGCTAAGCATTCATAACCGCAGAATAATATCAACACAATCTTCAATCTAAAAATCAACATCAGAACATTTTTATCTGCATTGTATTTATGCACGAATTCTATCAACTGTACAACTTAGAATTTCTTAAACCACTTAATTTCTACTTTTATCTGTATAAAATCTATTGGATAGCGTTTATTCATTTTTTATTTGTCTATTTATTGCTGCCACAAAAATCAAGAAAAACCATTCATTGAAGAACAGCTGCAGGCCGTGTTTCTCTGGTAAAAATAAAATTGTTATTGTAGTTCTTAACTTAAAGGGTTTATATTTTTACCGGTGCATTTTGATGTTAAAAGTTAGAACTAATCAAATAACATACATACAACATTTATTTTCATCTTTAGAATAATAAAATGGCTTCATTACAACTACATAGTCACGAGCTCACAACTCGGATAAATAATAACTGGTGTTGCCAGATTCGATAGTAAATGATATATAATAACGTGAAATCTAATAGAATAAATATTAAAAATACACAAATAAACAATAATGAAGTTTTACGTAGTTTAAAATATATGTAACCGTCACATTTTGCGATGTTGAAAGAACTCGCCAATCTTTCACCAAAAACTGTAAGGTTATCGAAGAACGTCGGAGTCGCCACAGTACCCCCCTCCCAGTGTCAACTGGAGGAGGACTGCCGACGATCAGGTTGACACGTACCTTTGCGGAAAGTGCACACGACGACCAGAGCGGGTAGTTTGGGTTGTAGGAATGTCTGCTTGATTGTCGGTGTCCATTTTGTCCGGCAGCAGGAAAGCAGGTTTAACTCTATCAATGGACACACTAATGTCCTTGCCTTGTCGCTGCAGGGTAATCAGCTTCTCAGTCAGTTTAACCACAGCATAAGGTCCGTCGTAGGGAGGTTGTAAGGGTCTTTTCACAGCATCCTGTCTCAAGAATACGTGAGTACACTTGGACAGTTGCGGGTGCACGAACACTGTCTTGCTTCCGTGAGAAGATGTAGGTACGGGTTTAAGATTATGCATAGTTTGTTTTAATTGCTGCACAAACTCGGAGGTATTGTTCATGTCCGTATCTTGGAGAAAATCACTAGGTAGACGGAGAGTTGTACCGTAGACGAGTTCAGACACAGTAGCGTTAATGTCCTCTTTAATGACTGAGCGTAAGCCAAGGAGAACAAAAGGGAGAGCCAGCGTCCAGCGTGGATTGGCATGAGCCATAAGCGCAGTCTTAAGTGACCGATGTGTACGCTCAACGAGGCCATTGGCTGAAGGGTGGTATGGCGTGGTTCGGATCTTTTTAATACCTAAGCACGCACATAATTCGCGAAAGAGATGTGATTCAAATTGACGGCCCTGGTCTGTTGTAATGACACCAGGAACGCCAAATCGTGGTACCCACTCACGGATTAATGTTGCTGCTACTGTCTCCGCTGTCATGTCGGTGATAGGATACGCCTCCGGCCATCGGGTAAAACGATCAATGGCAGTTAAGCAATACGAAAAACCTTGCGAAGGAGGCAGGGGTCCTACAATATCAAGATGGAGGTGGTAGAAACGAGAATCTGGAACCTTGAAAGAACCGAGTTTACTGTTTGTATGCCGTTGAATTTTGACTCGTTGACAGGGAATGCAGGTACGAGTCCAACCCTGAATATCTTTACGCATAGACTTCCAGACGAATTTTTTAGAGATGAGTTTAGTAGTAGCTCGAACTCCAGGATGCGAGAGGTTGTGCACTGAAAGAAAGACTTTTTGTCGCATAGCAACAGGTACATATGGACGCACCGTACCTGTGGAAATATCACAGTATATTTCTGTAGTTGATCGTGGCATCCGTAACTTTTTGAGCTGAAGAGATTTGTCCGGAGAAGAAATTAGTGCTTTTAATTCATCATCGCCCTGTTGCATTTCTGCAAATTCCTCATAATCTATAGTATTGGGGGCAACAATCGCTGATATTCGAGAAAATGCATCCGCTGGTACATTATCGATGCCGCGGATGTACCTAATATCGGTGGTGAATTGCGAAATGAAATCTAAATAGCGCAGCTGTCGTGGGCTAGCCTTATCTAAATTTTGATTAAAGGCGAATGTTAAAGGTTTGTGGTCGGTGTATAATATCAGTACGCGACCCTCAATCATATGCCTGAAGTATTTAACAGCGGAATAAGCTGCTAGAAGTTCGCGGTCAAAAGTACTGTACTTAGTTTGAGCTGGGGTTAACTTTTTAGAGAAGAATCCTAAAGGTTTAAAACCGTTGTTGGTGATTTCATTTAAGGAGGCACCAATTCCAAAATCGCTTGCATCAACCGTCAAGGCGAGGTCAGCATCCTGTGAAGGATGAGCCAAAAGAGTAACATTAACCAAGTGATTTTTACACTGATTAAACGCATTTATAGCTTCCTCGGTCCACTGTATTTCTCGTTTATCATTTTTTTTAGAATTTTTAAGGTAGTCATGTAAGGGAGCTTGAATTTCTGCCGCCTTGGGTAGGAATTTTCGATAAAAGTTTAAAATACCCAAAAATTTTCTGAGGTCGCGAACTGTGACAGGCAGTTTAAAATTAGCAATAATGTCTACTTTTTCAGGAAGTGGTAGGATACCATCCTTATTTACCAGATAACCTACAAATGGAACTTCTGCGCATCCAAACATGCATTTACTGGCGTTGATGGTCAAACCATAGTCATCAAGCCTTTGTAAAACTTCCCTCACATGTTTTTTATGGGAGTTAGCGTCTGGCGATGCGATTAAGATGTCATCGAGGTATACGAAACAATAATCTAAACCTCTTAGCACTTCGTGTATGAAACGCATCCAGGTTTGAGCGGCATTACATAATCCAAATGGCATAAATACAAATTCGAATGTTCCGAAGTTAGTAATTATCGCCGTTTTATGCCTATCATCTGGATGAACAGGAATATGGTGATATGCTCTTTGAATATCAAGTTTTGTAAAAATTGTTTTACCTTTGAGATTTTCATTAAAACTTGTTAAATTTGGAATCGAGTAGCGGTCTGGTTTAGTTTGCCTATTTAGAGCACGATAATCACCACAAGGGCGCCATGAATTAGTGTCTTTTTTGGAAACCATGTGCAATGGAGAACTCCAATTTGATTTTGAAGGAACAATAATGCCTTGATCGAGCATATACTGAAACTCTTGTTTAGCAATCTCGGATTGCTTTGGATTTAATTTTCTCGCTCGGGCATGTACTGGAGGACCAAATGTTTCAATATGATGAAAAGTGCTGTGTTTAATCTTTTCATTAAAAGGTCGAGGTCTTGTCAGATTAGGAAAATTTTTGACGATAGCAGCATATTCCGAGTTAAGTGATGAAGATAATGTTTTAATTTGGGGGTCAGTACCAGCAAAATGTTCGCCTTTTGTAGACAATTTTGTCAAGGGATCTATAAGACGCTTGTTTTTAATGTCCACAATTAATCCATATTTATCCAAGAAGTCGGAACCAATAATCGCTGTGTTAATGTCCGCAATCACAAAATTCCACGAAAAGGATCGCATTAAATTTAAATTTAGTTGGGCCATAAGTTTTGATTTTAGAATCATTCGCTGCAAAAAGTTCAAATTTGGTTGGTTTCATATTTTGTTTTGGTTTGGGAATAATGCTGACGTCTGCGCCAGAATCTACTAAAAATCGTTGATTTGTGTGTTTATCGAAAACAAATAGGCGACATTTTTTAGCGAGCGGATTGTCATGGCCACAAGCCGCCACTGTAGCCATGTTTTCTAGTTTTCCGAATTTTTAGAAAAATTCGGGCGGTCGTCAGATTGGCGACGTGAAAACTCGCAAGGTGGGGTACATTTATGGGCATTTTCACGAAAGCGTCTGTGGTAATAACAAATGGTTGATGACGGTTTTCTGGAATGCGAGCGCGACGATGATCTTCTACGAAAAAACTGTTTATTACGCGGCCGTGACAGGCGAGCTACTTGTAGTTTTAATTCTGAAATTTGTTTTGATAATTCCTGTATTTCAGTGGATGCGTTCGGCTCAGGTGCAGACTCGGCGGAATATACTGAAACCGGCGACGTGATGTCTGCTACTTTGTCAGCAATGTCAGCCAGTTTATCTAAAGTTTCCGAGGAAACTGAAAGTACAGTCTGAATTTGAGGTGGGAGACGTTGTAACCACAAATTTTTTAGAAATTCATCTTGCAACTGACCACCGGAAAGTTCCTTCATTTTTCGTAGTAAGTGGCTAGGTTTGTCATCGCCTAATTGCAATTCAGTCAATAGTTTTTTAATTTTTTGGTGTTCCGAATCCGCAAATTCGTTAATTAAGCGATCGGACAGCGTTTTGTATTTATCTTTCGTCGGCGGTGTAATAATTATATCAGAAACATGAGAAAGTGTTTCGGAATCCAACATCCAAACCAGTGCGGCATATTTCGTGTCATCTTGAGTTATTTGACTTAAAACGAAGGCACTGTCGCACTGACGGATCCATAGAGGCATATTATTTCGCCAAAATACCGGTAGACGCAATGCAATTCTTCCAACGTTTGAAGAATCATCGCCGGCAGTTCTGGATGGTGATGTCATGACTGAGAACAAAGATAGCAAGCGCGAAACGCGGGGAGAAATAACGAAAGAAAAATATATTTACAAATAATATATTGAGGAAATTTGCCCAAAATAACAACATTCGATGAATGAAAAGGCACTTACTTGCGACTTCTTATGTAGAAAAATAAAAAGCACAGAAGGTTTTCACGTCCTCGTTAGTCACCAATGTAGTTCTTAACTTAAAGGGTTTATATTTTTACCGGTGCATTTTGATGTTAAAAGTTAGAACTAATCAAAGTAACATACATACAACATTTATTTTCATCTTTAGAATAATAAAATGGCTTCATTACAACTACATAGTCACGAGCTCACAGCTCAATAAATAATAACTGGTGTTGCCAGATTCGATAGTAAATGATATATAATAACGTGAAATCTAATAGAATAAATATTAAAAATACACAAATAAACAATAATGAAGTTTTACGTAGTTTAAAATATATTTAACCGTCACATTTTGCGATGTTGAAAGAACTCGCCAATCTTTCACCAAAAACTGTAAGGTTATCGAAGAACATCGGAGTCGCCACATTATTATACTTAACCGGTGTGGGAGGTTTTCAAAGTATAGAATAGCTATATTTGATCGCCACAGAATTATTTTGAAGCATAAAGGGATTTTAGAAAATTGTTTTTTATATCCAATGGCTGAAGAATTCTGTAAATCCTAACAAACAATGTGGGAACAAAAAGAATCTATAAATACAATAAAACTTTTACAAATGATTGTTTTCTTTTCTTTCGCAAGGTCACTTTTTTTTTAACTTGCCAAATACTCCTAATTTTCCAGTTACTCCAAATACTCCAATTCATATTTTTACTGTTGCAGAAATTATGATTTCTCATACTGAATAATAAAGCAATCACACTGCATATAAAGTTTGACAGTTATTACTGTTCATTTCCTGAAATTTCAAATTCGTTACATATCAAAAGTAAAGATTGCTGCTTTCAACTCCTTGAAAGTTTTGCGCGTTATTCGAAATATCTGAAGTATTCGTTCATTAAACAGTTTGTAAATGTGCCTTCGTGGAGCAGAATTAAATGCATATCCGCCTAGAATCGTCCGGAGTTCGAATCTCAGGCGAGGGCATGGCTGATTTTTCGTGTTTCTTGCTGCGGCGCGCCAACACCTTCTAGATAGTCACATAGCATTCTTCAAGACGGTGTTGGACGAGCACTGAAATGGTGCCAGAACTAAAATGCTGTGACGATATTTCATCACCATTTAGATCTGGCGGCTAGGCTTTTTCTTCCCAGTCTCCTTTAAGTGTGTGAAGAGGAGGTATAAGAATGTTTTATGTCCTTGTCACGTGCCTTCGCAGAGCAACTGGAAGCACGTCCAGATGCCAGGCGGGAAGTTTGGAGTTCAGATTCCCGCAAGGGCATCGTTGATTTTTTTTTTCTTACTTTTCTTTTTCGATAAATATGTAATCACTGTACATGTTTAATATATATCAAAATTATGTGCCTTTTATTTATTGGAATACGGCAAACACATAGGGATATTTGCCTATAGAAGAAGGTATGCCTTCGTTGAGGATTTTCTACGGGAAATTGGTTCGTATTCATGTTACACAAAGGGAAAACTATGAATATTCTCCCAAAGCCAGCTCGTTCCCTGGGATTTGAATCTGGATCGAATTAGCATACAGCGGTCACACTGCTCGGCCGTTCATGGACTGAGTTTTAGGTTGCTAGAGGATTCTAACACAATTTACAATTTTATCACAGATCTTCCAATTTGCAGTCAAATGCCTATTCAGGACCTACGAAAATACAATATAAATATACTTAAATAATGAGAATAGACACCAATCCAGAAGAAGTCCTTACCGGCCTTCATTTTCGCAACCGTTGATCGTTGATACATCTACTTACAAAAATGTTTTAGATGACGCAAAGATTCAGGTTTCTGTATTTTTAAATTAAAAAGAATAATTTCGCATAAAATACAAAATTTACCTTTTCGCATGTTCCTCCAGTCCCTATCCTTATCTTTAGAAAAATTTTGTATTCATTACAAAAAAAAAATAAATAAATAAATAAAATAAAATAAAATAAACTAAAATGCAAAAAGTCTGATTCCCGTACGATTAAAATTGACCGAGATATTTAATTTCAAAATTTGCGATATTTCACGTCATTTTGAATCTGCACTGACGCATCTGCGTCATTTAAAGCATTTTTATAATCGGAAGTATATCCTTATAACCAACGGTTTCAAAATTAAAGGTCAGGTAAAGGCTTTTGTGGACACGGTGTATAGTCAATGTGTTATTCTACTTAAAACTGGCTAATATTTTAAATGTCGCATCTTGCATATGCGTTATTTAGAGAGTGAAATTTTCATTTATTTTTTATGAATTTAATAAAATTTTCTTTTACATACCATTACCTTTAGTATAGGAAAATTTCAGTCTCCGATAACTATTATTTTTACAATGCTTTTAATATAACATACCAAAACATATTCAGGAATTGATAATTAATTTCATAGTAACGTAAAATTTTATTGAAACAGGTTCAATTTTTTCAAAAGACTTTATACTGTCTCCAAAGACCTTTCTTAACGTAAAACTTATTATCGTTGAAAATTCGATAACTTGAAATTATAAAGAACGGTTGACGCTCCTAAAAAATGTGAGTTCATACTTATAAAAAGATGACTGACACTAACCTATCATTAAAAGCAGTCTAACCCCCTCTAAGAAATAATAAATAAAGAAAGAAAGAAAGAAGAGCAACGGAATGGTTCTTCCGGCTTTGTTAAGGCCCTTTAATGGCTCTTAAGTTTCTAATTAAGACTCTTATTGCAACATTTTATTGCCAAAATTTCAGGAAATGGGTTTATCGATCAAAGATAAGGACAGCAACCTTATTTTTTTTAAGAACCTCAATTAAATACTTATACCGGCTTTTAAAAATAAAAGGTCACACGAATTCTGCTAAATAATAAGGCGATTTAAAAAGACCGCACGCAATAAGACGCTCGAGTTCAGAAAATGCTTCAGCTGTTTCCAGATACAGAATGTGCAAGGAAAATTCCATTACGGAATTTCCGTCGGCTGGAAGTGTTCCATTGCCAGATCGATTTCTTTGTTCCATTCCTGGAGGGGATTTAACGTACAGTTAGTTATGCAAATAGGGATTACGTTCGATATGTAAATTTACTGAGCGAGGAGAACAAAATTAAGAATTCTTTTCATCCTCCACTTACGCTTTTCTCAGATGCGGTTAGGGAAATTAAGAGTACCCATGTATAATATATACCTACATATATTTATATGGTAGTTCCGGATACTTTTTTGGCTAATTAAAATTTTAAAGGAAGGAAAAAAAAAAGGGCCCGATATAAAGTAATCTCCATTCAGGTAAATATTTACAATTTATTTCGCAAACAGAATTCACTTTAAACAAAGATTATACCGTAAGAATTAAGAATGCATATGAAATGTAATACTGCACTTTTTATGTACAAATTCTCGCTTTTTTCCTTAAAAGATCTTCTTTTCTGATAAAAAATAATCCCTACTCGGGTAAATATTTACAGTTTATTATGCAAAAAAAAATTCACTTTAATAAAGATTATATCGTAGGAAACAGGAATAAAGAACGTATATCAAATGTAATTTTCAAGCAGATTCTTTCAATCAAAAAACAAACAGACTAATATCCAAAACAAATTTAGGCATAAAGGCAGCCTTAGAGTGGCATAAATTTTAAATAAAACTCTATCGATTTCGAAGATAATTTGACATAAGTCATTCTCCAAATGTAGGAGGAGCAAGCAGAAAACGAACGTAACATCATCTGTCGAGAAGACAATACTGATATGGGGGGGGACAAGAAGGAGATGAGGGTATATTTTTGTGAATGTGAAAGGCTTCAGAAGAAATACAACACATTAAATAAGGAAGCTTTGTGGCTAAGTTTAGATTAAAGATTAAGTTCAAAATTGTAATGTAGTTAATAACACTAATTAACTACCGCACAATTGTTTATTTATTCTTTTCGAACATCCAATTTGTTTCTTTTGATGCGAAATTTTATTTAAATCCAGCAAAATTTTAACAGAAGTAATATTATGGAGTAAAAAAAAATAATTAATTAATTAAATGACTAAATACTTAAATAAAGCCAAATTTAAAACGAAATTATTTACATTCGAGATAAAGGCAAGATGCGAGTTATAATAAATAAAACCGATTTTTACCTGGTTTTTGGATATCGAATTTTTAAATATGGCTCGATGGCAAATTAATAAAAATTTAAATGAAATATTAATAATAATAATAAATCTGAAAGCTTTCAGATTTTATATTACGCCAAAAGAGGGTTTTTTAACGTTTTGTACGTAACCTTTATTTATTAAATACTATATTTTTCGCATTTATACCATCAAATTCAATTTAACAGCACTATCACAATATATTTTTAAAAACATAGCTTTAGAATTTCCGATACACAAGTCTCACGCGCAAGAGATAATTTTTTTTTCTCCGTACAATGTTGCTATTGCTCGCTTTGAAATCGTCGAGTTTGTTAATCAAAAATACGTCAGCGTTTTACTAAATATGAAATAAATAATAAAACAAATTCCAAATTTAGGCTTCCGGGCGCCCATATTCGAGTGGAGGACTACATTATTCCAAAATTTGATGTCTCTAGGTACTGTTGATTTTTCACAATGCGAGAAACATATATATATTCATGCAGATTCTTCATTATTTAATTTCTTTAAATATAATGCAGGGCTCTAATATTTGATGGCAACAATTTGACATGTGAAATGCCGTTACATAGCAGACGACATAAAATGCCAAAACGAAATTAATAGCCCTTCTGGGCAAATTGCCTCTTTGGGATAATAATGAAAATTTGGGAGTGTTTCAGCTTTCAAAGGTAGAAAATACTCTCCCCCCTACTAAAAATCTTCGGCAATACAATCGAATAGCCTACATACATTATAATACTAATATTGGATTTTCCAATATAAGAATTCATTGAAAATATTACTGCATAAAAATAAGCAAATGGATACAATAAGGTATTAAATTCAGTACATAAATCATTAACAAAATTTTAAAAGTAAAATACGTAAGGATTTTAAGTTTTACTAACGTTTATTTTATTTTAAATCTTTACTGTCTTCCCTTATTTTCCATTTCCGGCCAGAATAAGCGCGAATAGATTTAGTGTATGCAAATGAGTTTGCAAACGTTAGAAGTATTTAAGACATCATGGCTTTTAGCCCAGAAGAGTGAAAGAGCGATTTCTCGCGGCGTTTATCACGTGTGTGATTTTTTGTTGTCTGCCTTTAAGGCCAGAATTTAGTTCTCGCTGATACTGAAAGACGTACTTTGTACTCTGCTCACTATATACGTAATATTAAAGGGCCAATCTTCGCGTTTACTAGTCTCTGTAAAGCATCTTAGTTCTTATTAATTCATTTTCTTATTTTTCCACGTCTCTCGACCAAAAGTGTTGGTTTTTGTATCCCGAAGTGCGGAAGCAGCTGTACGCTGTGTGAATAAAGGGTAAATTTAAATCTCTTAATCTTAGTTTTATTTTCTACACCCGCACGAACATAGCTTTGAGTAAGCTCCCTGTTCTGGCTCAGGACTTTCAGTTATGTTTGCAAAATCAACTAGAAGAAACACTAGTCCTGAAAAATATGCCTAAGCTGTGCACAAGATGCGGCAATGTAGGCGACGCCTTATATAAAAAATGAAACATTATTGTGAAATATGTAGGCCATTCGGTTGTACTGTCGAAGTTTTCAAGAGGTAAAAAGAAATCGCTTTAGTTTAAAAAATAAAAATAAAATAATAATAATAATATTAAACAACAGTCTGTCCTTGCTAGGCTGAATACACCAAGCTTGTTTTTTTGGTGGGTTACTATAATTTAATCTAAATTTCTATTAGTTGGCCAGTGGGCTATATTTAGAATTAAAATATAATACTCATGTGAAAATGATAAAAAAAATCTAAAAAAGCATAATTTTGAGTATGACTCAGGTGTTAAAAATGTCTTCACGTTTATGACAGATTTTAATACTAAATTATGAGAAAAGTTCTGGTCATTTCAGTCTCTTTCTCCCAAAATGTTGGCAAAGTTCTAGAAAAATATAAAATATTTATATAAGGTTATATAAAAATGAACTCAGATTAAAAGCATCCTTTTTAAGCATAAAGGTGCAGTCACTTTGAATTAGCTCCCTATCAGTTTTGCGGCTTCAGTTTTGCAGTGGAATAAGCTCCCTATCAGTTTTGCAGTGGTCCTAAATTCTCCTGTTAACACCATACTTGATTTGGTATGTGAAGCAAGCGTTAATAAGAGACTATCTGTCCACCGACAATCGGCATATGGAACTTACTATTCATCTGCTCACATCACAGTGTGGACACCCGGCTCGTTTCTACCGTCATAAGGAATGAAGAATGGTGCCTGTACGTCAACGTGAAGCTTCAGCGAAATTTAACCCAAAAGAAAAGACCGCGTATTACCTTATTGGAACACGGATCAATTGGCATAAAGTAATACTCTGTTTTTAACAGGATTCACAAGGTATGACCTTTTAACTGCTGTTTACTTTGGAGTCTAAGTTACAGCATGATTGCTAAATAGTAGTGTTAATTATTATAACATCTCGCTGACAGACTTATTGATCATGCCAGAGGTAGGATGCTGTTCTTATCTTGGAAGATAACTCAAGACCACTTGTGGCGCAAGCGACTGGATTATAGATGAGTTGAAATTTTGCCTTAATGACATTTTTTGTCATGTTTTCTAGTTTTTCTAATGAAATCATCTGCATTTGCGCCCCCCCCAAAGAAAAGTACCAGGTTAAAGACGAACATAGGAATTGTTGGTGATGTTAGCCGATACATGGTGCCATCAACAAAGGCTGACAAATGTTTATCTCTGCTAAGGCAGGAGCCATCCAGCTAAAAGCACGCTCCTAACTTAAGTGCTGAGATATCGATATCTTTTACAGCAAATGAAGTTGATGCAGCCTTACCCATTGCAAGACTTAGATTTTGCACTAGCAAACTGCCAATTTTCGGGTCATTGAACTGCGTCCACGCCTTCGTCAACGAATCCGAGGTAAAAAAGTAAATAGCACACATTTTTCTAAGCCGACATGGTTTTACAAGGAAGAAATATGGAATCTGTCGAGTGTTAGAAGTAGGTCGTTGATGCAGATGGTGATATTTTTCGCAACAATTAGCTTTTGGTTTTGTATAAAACATAGGTTTATGATCTGCAACCTAAAGGAACCAGAACTTTCCAAATAATCCAATGATGTAAAATACATTCACACTATTTGAAACTAATAAGTTGAAAAATTAAAAGCAAACAGCTAATGCACATTTTTATACGTATATGTTTTTTTCTGCGAACACAAAAAAATAAAATAATTCTATTTAAAGCTAAAACAAAACAAGCAGCAGGCAACTTGACTGTAAAACAAGCTTCCCAGCTACTACCAAGTAATAGCAGGGAAGTCGTTAATACAGGTATCGGTACCAGAAAATTAATAGCAGAGAAGAACTTCGCATAATGCATTTTATCTGAATCAAAATATTCTATTTATAAAGCTATTCTACTTTTTCTATTAATAAAATATGAACTTCGATTAATAAAAATATTAGAAGTTAAAAAAACATAACTTTCATAAAGAGAAAACCTGTTGTGCAGACATGGTTAGCCAATTCACAACTGGATTGAATTAACAACCCCTAGAACTTAACTCCTGGTGCTGTTTGAGTACAACTCCAGTCGTGAATATTTGTTAAGCTACACGCACAACACCTGTCTGGTATCTGGTGTCAATACACACTCCCTAACTTATTCTTCGAAATGAATATTAACAGAAAAGGATGAATAAATAACAGAGAATTTCTAGTGGCAGGAGCGAAATATCAAGCGCGGAGATTACTCTCTCGCAAAGTTCGCTACTGACACCATGTCACATCGTCATACGAAGACAAGAGTTAGGAACGAATTCTGTGTTTAAGCATTGAAAAGCTGTTTCAGGAGAGAAGAAATAATTTTCATTTCAAAGCATATTCTACAGCGTTTACAGACGCAGATGAACGCTTTAAACAGGTAACTTATTTCTTCAATCACTGAAAAGCAGATTTTGTATTTGGATAAAAAGAAGCCTGTTAAGCTAGGGAAGCTTATTTAATATACGTACTGGTACAGGTACAACGCAGTTTTTACTTTTTTGCAAACTGCCTTAATAGTAACTCGTGCCCATCAGCGACCATGCGGGAAGTTATTGAACACTGGTAGTTCGCTCTGAGGTTCGAATCCTGGCGAACGGGCTGGCTACATGAGCGTTTTCGTGGTTTTCCCCATGTGTGACGTAAACACGAGTCAGTTTTCCTTAGAGAGTCCTCCACAAAGGCATCCCTCGAGCAAATAGCCCTCGTGTGATTTGCGGTAATCAAATAAGCTAAACCTAATAATAACTCGCCAATATATGAACTTTAGTAAAATATTAGAGTGATAATTTACAAATGCATTTCTATTTTACACTATAATGGAAAGATTTTACCTTTTTGAGACCTCGGCTCATTTACCGAAAGCTTTTTGTACGTGGTTTTTGTATCAGACACATGTTAACAATTTATATTGATTTTCCTTTCATATAAATAGTACAATTTGGAAGAGGATTTTGAAGATTATAAATCATTCTTTGTTATACTGAATATTATTTCCAAAACTGTAAAACTACGGAAAAGAATTTAAATAATTAAAACTTTCATCAGCAAATACAATATACAAACAACCGAAATTTAAACAATAAAATTACGAAGACGGTGAAAAAATTTTTAAATAAAAAATTAGTGACAAAAATGCCAGAAAAGTAGAGATTTTTATAAAAGTTAGTAGAGATAGTAAAAAATAGAGATATAAGACACTTTATATTTAAAAAAAATCCTTATAAAAGGCTTATTTGATTAATTCCTTTTTCTTACAAAAAACGAAACTTCAATAAAAATACAGAAATATACCTATAAGGTATTTTCTTCCTCTTTCAGCATGTCTTCGTGGTACAACTGGAAGCAAGCTCGACGGGTATTCCTGAAGTCCGAAGTTTCGAATCCTGGCGAAGGCATTGTTGTCGCCGGACATAAAAAAATTCTAAATGACTCTGCATACCTTATATTTAATAAAATATAGCCACTTATGTGATGGGGAAAATCGGAGTTTGGGTAAATATCTACGCTAGGGCTTTTCTAGGAGTGTCATGACAATCTTTTGGAGACGGTGACTATTTCTTCTCTTGATATTTTTATTACAAGCTAGAAAGAATTCCCGTTCTCCTTCTAACGTGAAAGTAAGATATGTTTTAAAGGGCCGTTAACCAGAAGCTCCGAGGTAATAGATGATAATGCCCCTTCCTCTTTATAGATTCATCCAACCTTAACTCCAGCTTTTTTGTCTAGTTATTTTTGAATATTTCCTAAACAATTAAAGTAGCTATGTACACTTTAATCGGATGAAACATTTTTCGATAAATGTCTCAGAGATGTGTGCTATTAATTGTTACATTTTAATAATGTCAAGTCCTGTTAAGTTTCGCTGGTGTGTTCTCCTATATGTTACATTTGATTCTCGTTTAGCGTTCTGAGTCCTGTTAAGTTCATGACATTCGAAGCTATTTTACGTCTTTCAAAGCGTAATATGAAACATCTGCAACATAATTAACGTAAAATGTTTACAAGCAAATTATTTAATACACTTTATTTTTACACTTGGGTAACAAAAATTTTTTTTCTAATTGTTAAGGAAGCAAATGCAATAATTATTTTATAAAGATTCCATTACTCTCAATTATGAGCAGAGCAAAACTAGCGAGCCTTTCTGGTCCCATACTGCTGAGCAAATAATTTTCTATTAACATCAGTTTCGAGAATTATCTTTCAGCCTTAACTATATAGCCAAAAGAAAAGTTAAGCACACGATGCATGTTGCACATATATCAGGAAAACTCAAATGAAAGTGAACTGCGATTTACTATCAACAATTCTGCTAATTCTTTAACGATGCTAATTTCTCTAGTTAGATAAATAATTACTCTGCTTGAAAAGTGAAAATATAAATATCGTTAACGAAGTTTAATTTTTCCTCTTTTTCAAAATAAAATCTTCGGCATAAAAAATATGATGTGGCCTTTCTTGTATGGCCTATTAAATTATATATTTTTTTTGCCGCACTTCATTTAAACTTATTTCCTCAAATTATTCTAACTTAATTAACAGACCTCTCAAGAAAAATTGAAAATGATATAAAAAGTAGCAAATTTTGAAATTAAATATACCGGCTGGTTTTTGTCGTACAGGAATCAAATGTTTTGTAATTTTATTTTTTCACTGGAAGAACGCATCAAAAGTTAGATTTCGTTATTTACCGAAAATTAATTTTCTTTTTAAATTTGACATTGCCGAAGCATGAATGTTTTCGGCATTTAAAAAACTTCTGTAGGTTGACTGTAAGTAGACGTATATGACCATGACTAATGATTCCGAAAATAAAGGCCGGTAAGAACTTTTAAACCAGGTACGGAAGTGGGTGTATATACATATATATAAGTTTGGTACTGCCGATTGCAATAAAAAGGGAGGTGCCCAATTAGATATTATAGCAGTCCTATATACAAAATTTTAACGTTCTACGGCTAGTAGTTCTTTAATTATGCGAAATAAATACAAACGTACGTATGTGGACGTTACAAAAAATAATCCCTTTTGAATCCATTTTAAAATCATTTACAGACGTCACGCAAAAAATCGTCCTGATGAATTCGGGAAGTTCAAAATGGATATTTCTGTTGAAATATGACACCTAAAATTTTTTGCGATCGCAATACTTCCTTTACTTCGTACAAGGAAGTAAAAATTCGATATATTTTTTTCCTTCACTCGGAGCCCCGGATCACTAGCCCGATGGTAGTTACGGCCCTGATGTTTTATTTTATGTGTACTATTTATGACGTACCCAGGCTTCCAAACTAAATACTGTCCTTTCGTTGAAAACAACAGTAAACACTTGGCTTTATAAAACATGGAAGACGTTTAAGTTTGTTGACAATTATTGCGAATATTAAGCTTATCGAAGTCATTAACTGTTTTCTTCTTTTAGCTTTAATTTTGCAGGAGGGTCCAATATGATAGAAGCTCAAAAATGAGAGTCCGTCTGAGAAGGCAATTTAGTAAAATTATTGCAATGAAAAGTTTCTGCAAACTGATTGGACTGACTGAGTATCACAATAAAGTAATTTTGGTACTCAGTCATTCTTCAACGTAAATCTATGACATCTACAGCTGTCTAGCTACTTAACTATTCATTGCACCTTACGGCTGACCATTAGAAGTTAAACAACTTGTTTGCAAGTCATCGTCCCTCTTAATGCTTACTTTGAGTATAAAATATAACTCAACAATAAAGGTTAACATAAAACTTTATTTCATACTTGTGGGATTACAACAGAATTAATACAAAACAATTAACTCAACTTCTCAATGTCTGCATCTCGCTGTAAATCTACAATATACTAGTTAGGTTACAATTCCAACAAAGTTTGCAAAAAATTGCAATACTTGTTGGACGTAACTTTCTATACAGACAGCGTCAGGCAATAAAAAGTCTTCCTCTGACGGGGGGCTCTCTAAGCAAGCAGCAGCGTACGGGCCAGATTTCTACTCAGAAGATCGGTTACGATATCATCATAACTTACGGCGCTTGCCATAAAATTTGCATAAACCTCTGGACTGAGCGAATACGTCATGCAACAAGGTATAAAAGTAAGAAATCAATATAAGCTAATTATTAGTAAAATTTAAATCAGGTGTTCACATGCCTATCTAACGGCACATAGCCCAAAGTTCTACTGTTATCGGGTTATCTCCTTGATTGGGTTTCTCTTGTGTTCATAAACCGGGGAAGTTTTTTTATGATACCCCGCATGTCAAATAAATTTATATTCTTCTTGTAATAAGCATTTTCCTTGTCATCATTTATTCATGAACTCAGCAATACTATCGCCACCAATGTAAACGCACTTTTAAACTGCTCTCATAAGGATGCTGTATGTCTAAAAACGGATGACAATCAATTTTTTAGAAAATACTTAAAAGCAGCTGCAAAAGTAAGGAAATAATTCTAAAGCATAACCTTCTTGCGTTGGGAAAATAAAACTATGCTTAAAACCATTACTCAAATGCAAGGCACATACAAAGTCTACAAGCGAATTTTTCTTCCACTAATTTCCCTCTGGGCATTTTTTTCAGGATACAGAAAACACAGCAGCTTTTCCTTTATTTCACAATATGCCAAGACATGGACAAAAAGTAATGCAAACGGATAAAAACACCCAGACATTTCAGTCTTCGGAACTACAAACAACAACAACATTCTTTATTACTTGGATCCATTCCGCGCAACCAGATCCCTTTTCAATCCAGTTAGTTAGTTAGCCAAAGAAACAAAATTCCGTTCAATACCTGCCGAGAAATCTATGAAAACAAAATCTCTATTCAATTTGTCGGTAAAAGAAAAGTAGTCGGAAAAGAGAAAAACGAAGCTGCCGCTTTTCTGCTATTTTCCAAGGCAGAAGAAGAGAAATCTTCGTTCGGATTAAGTGGTTCTCATGTCCCACAGGCGAAAGACATCTGGTCGAAACAAGAAAATCCATTGTTTGGGATGCCCGTTTCCGGGATTTGAGTAAATCATTTCAGAGCACCAAAAACAGAACTCTCACTTGTTGAATCATTATTTCTCTAAGAGTGCTGTTATTTTATACGTCCTATAATAGTTTATATACAGAAGAAGAGTTCGATTTTTTAAAACTAGACTCTCTTCTAATTCTTTTCAATCTGAAAGAAAATCACGTATGGAAGTTAAATAAAATATTTCGTGAAATAACCTGGTAATTTACTTCTCTTCCCCTCCATTTAAAGTTTTTTAAACAAACAAACAAAACAAAACAAAAACAAAACAGCCTCGCATTGGTTGGTATAGCGGTTAGAGATGCTGATTGCGTATAGAAAGTCTGAATCCAGGAGAAGGCTTGGATGTTTGGAAGTCTATAGTGTCTTTACGGCATAGGGACACTTAACACCTTGACTGCCGATACACATAAGATACACATAAGAGTAAATTGCATGAGGGGGCCCACAGTAATTTTAATCTAAAGTATTCCAAAAAAGCCAATATCTTATGTTTAGTGTGTGACAAATATTATTGCATTCCATGTTTCAATCGAGAACATGCAAAGAAAAAGCACACATTACGTACCATGTCATCAGAGACTTTTTAACTCTTATTTTCAAAACTGGAATATTTGTTATTTGGTTCAAGTATATGCTAATATATGTACGTATGCTAGACATTCATATATAGGCAACCACCTTCATGTGTAATTCGTGTTCTGATCAGTGCACCTACATCATATTTCTTTCAAAATATAAATATAACATTTGTATTATATCATTCCAACTCTTAAACCTAACTATGTTCTTAGTTCATAAGTCTGCAAAACATAACTGCAGATTATTAAGCAACATTATATTTTATATAAATTTTATTTATTTTTGAAGAACACTTTGTGTTTTCCAGAACATTGCAGCATATATTCATGTATTTTAAACAGCATTTTGTAAGAAAACAAAATGGATATTTTCCAAAATTTTACTACTTCGTACATTTTTATCAGTAATAAAAAAACACACTTATGGAGTTATATACGTTTGTAATCTGGAACCAGTTTGAGCAGAGTGATTTGGAATTCGAAGAAATTTATATTCTTATATAAAATTGCAGAAAAAGGTGACTCCCCAGGAGTACATGCGGCGAAAAATGTAAACGTTGCTGTTACCCACCGATGGATCATAAACCTATCATAATTCACCAATGGGGTGGCAGAGCCCCCAAAACAAACCTATCATATCCCCCGGTGTGAACAATACAATGCATTTCCTCTTTCTGTATGTTTTCTTTTTTAGTTATTATTTGTTGTGCCTTGTGTAAAATACAAGACTCAATTCCCAATTAACCAGGTTCAGGACTAATAGGCCCTTGTCTAATAAAATTCAGTTTGTTTTCTGTGGGTGATAAAAACATTACAATCACAAACCATGAGAATAAAGCAAAATTTCTACCGGAAATGCAGAAGTTAACAGTAGTAATACAAGATAATATCACAATATATAGGATTTGTTTTTATCCACAACAGTACGCAGTTTAATTTTACGTAATCAGGAATACATAAATTGCTAAATCACAACAGTAGTTTAAGTGTACAGCTATTTATGTTCTGCTTTCCGTTATCTCTTAACGGAATATAAAAGAAAAAAGTCTGATGTGAAACAGACATCCTTGCACATCCTATTAAATTATACACATACTTTGCTGCACTTCATATAAATTTATTTCTTCGAATTATTCTAACTTAATCGAGCCAAGTTGAAAATTATATCAAAAATCGCAAATTTTGAAATATCCAGGTCGACTTTTGTCCTACGGGAGTCAGACTTCTAATTTTAGTTTTCATAACCAGTAAAAAACTTTCCCAGATAAATGTATAAGTTACTTATTTTTTTTAACAACTGACATTGCTAAAATATGAATATTTTCGTCATTTAACACACTTCCGTAATTGGAAATACTAAATATATGACTAACGATTGCGAAAATAAAGACTGTTTAAGGACTTACTTTTGGTTCTTCCAACTGGGAGAGGGGGAAGTGCACTACTAGGCGTTATAGTAGTCCTCCCAAATATAGAATTTCAACGGCTAATCGTTTTTAAGTTCTGCGACATACATACAGACATACGTGCGTGCATGCATGCATACATACACACAGACGCCACGGAAAAATCTTTTAATTCTAATTCAAATCTATTTAATAATCCGTTTTGGAAAAACAGTCTTTATTCTGTCCGTACGTACAGATGTCAGCAAAACAAAATCGTCCAAATGAATCCGGGAACAGTCAGAATGCACATGCTTGATGAAATATGATAGCCAAAATATTTAGCGATTATAATACTTCCTTTCGTACAAGGAAGTAAAATATACTAAAAAATCTTTGCTTTTTCTGTTTTAAAGTGTGTTTTCGTTTCGAATGTTGCTTTAATTTTTATAACAAAATGAACGTATTTTCCAACTGCTTAAAAATACATGTAAATTATTAAAAGCATTCTCTGTAATTACAATACAAATTATTCCTCTTAACGACATTTTTTTTAACTATTATCGGATGAACTATGATTTTGAGTTAACAATAAACGCCGTCCTGTCAATCGTGATAATGAAGATGGCCCTTAATTTCCCAAGCACGAATTGCAACTAATTAGCTTTCAGACTCTCTTTCGCGTGTTTTTAATTTGCATAACCCTCCGGTTCGAGCAAATGCAATATGTTACAAATGAAATTAATGACAGAACCATACTTAAATTAAGCTTAACTACTAACAAAACTAATTGCAACAATATAAACTTTTTTTTTTATTGGACAGATTCGGGAACCCTAGGATTCTTCCATTTTTAATTGCATCTAGATTGCCCAATTATAATTACTTAAGTTTACGACTTTAAAGGCAGCAGAAAATTGAAGACTCAAGCAAGTTTAATCAGAACAGATATTAAATAGCAGCAGACCTTAGCATCATGAAACATATTTCTTAATACGTATTTCTCAGAATAGATTTACTAGTTGATATCTGATGGTTCCTTGATTTCTGGAACATGTATGCGTAAACTTTAAATTAAAATTGCTATAGGCGAAATAGGCTGCATTAAGAATTAATTAAATTTCTGTCAAACAACAGATAATAAGTACCTTAAAGACAAATACATTCAAATGCACACAGACAGATCGATGACGAGGAAAACGGCTGGCGCTGTTGCTGGAAATTCAGTTTTCCTTATACCAGTGGTATCTACAGTAGGTGCAGATACAATTAGTTTTGATGTCGAATATCAGAAACTTATTAATCCTTGCAACAAATATATATAAAAACTGTTTCACGACAGCCATCATCTTCTCAGGGTCCAAAACTGCTTTTGAAATTATTGCTAACAATTCATTATGCAACTCTAAACCGCGGGTGGGAGATTTCACAGTTTCAGGACCAGCCTTTTCTTTATCTGCTAAGTATTATATTTTTAGTTTATCAATCTAAAAAACTACTTTTATTCAAATGCCGCCCAGATAAGAAAGTGGTTAATGACTCTGGCTGTCGTACCAAAGGTCCCAGGTTTGAATCCCGGAAAAGGTATGGATGTAATTTCTACGGCCTCTCATAGGAGGCAATGGCGCCCGTGCTTCCATAACAAAGAGACCATCTCTTCCGGACTTAGTAGAGGCCAATGCCAAAATACAGCTACAGCCCGCCATTGGGAGTGGGAGGGGGGAATACTTTTATTGAAGTTTTAGCATTTATCAACATTTTCTGTACTTTTCTTGCTTAATTTATAAAAAATATTAAAAAAATAATATAAATTTAAATAAATATATAAGAATTCTTTTAGTTTTGGAGAAGAGAGGGAGTAATGATCATCTAGCAATAGTGAAATTTGTGCATGGGGCAAAAGAAAGGTTGAGAGCCACTGCTCTAAACCAAGCTTGTCTACCATGTGAATAGGCGACAGTACGTCTCGTCAAAAGTTGTGATCTCGTTGAGCTATTATTTCTCTCAAAATTTTCTGAAATTTAAAAATACAACTTGTAGAACAGTTAAATTTTCAAAAATACTAGTAAAAATGGGATTAAATTTATAATGCCTAGTTAACGCCTATTTAAATCCTTTCTTTACGGTTTTGCTTGTATCATATTTATTATAGAAAACAACAATAAAGCAGTGTGAAAATCTCTGTTTTTAAGGTTTGTTCTTAATATTTTCGCTTTTATTATATAATTATACGAACCGAGTAGCAACCTGTGCGAAATCCACTCAAATTTTCAGCGGCCTTTCATATCACATAAACACTGCTCTAAAAGAATTTATAATTGCAGACATTCCTTTAACGTTTTTCGGCAGAGTTCTACGTCTTTCATTTTCTACTCAAAAGAAAATTGGCTGTAATATGAAAGTCGACTTCCTAGCGAAAGAAGGCACAACTCTTAGTAAAAAACCAAACATTTTTAATGATTTATCATTCCAATGAAATTCTTATAAATTTAGAGCTTAAGAAAGAAATCTGATCGAAAAATAAGGTTAAGGGAGAAAAAAAGGAATGTCGGGTACTTTTACTGGTACTTTGTTCTTCCAATAAGACATGATCATCTTGAAACCCATTGATTTCGTTGTGCAATAAGGCATTCAGCTAACTATTTTGTTTATAATTATGACCGGGAAATATCTTGAAATTTATTCTTTATTTAATGACTTTAATTGTTTCACTCAACAATACTGGGAAGCTGAAAGGCTAATTAGCTTGGCATTTGCAAATAGTGAAGATTCGGAGATGGTAGGACGTTAATGAGTAAAATAAAGATGCTCTGCCGCTTTCCAGTTAACATCCCCCCCGTAGACATTCTTCACAACAGTTATCTTTGAGAAGAAATGTTTATATACAAATGGGTTTTAAAGTGTTAAAAGTAGGAAGGAGAAAATCGCTGTTTATCTGATAAAGGCTTAAAAAGTGGTGAACGTTTCTTATCTGATTGCAAAATTTCTGAAAAATCTGCTGTTTTTTTTCTCATTTTAAGTTTTCTAGAATTTTATTATTAGCCTGAAAGTGTTATTAGTATTGAAACACGATTTAGTGTTGATTCAGTTTAAGTGTCGTTCACGATAAATGCGTTGTTTCATTTTTCATTCGAGTCTCTTACCATTTGGCAAAAGGTAAGATAATAGGTAGTGGAAAAGTTGCAGCGGGTGGTATGATTTTGCATGAACAGACACACAAATAGCAAAAGTTTTACTGCAAAACATTTCTATTCTAGACAACGATTGATGACCAGTTCATGATAATTTAAAATTAAAAGAAAATAATATGATTCATACTCAGATTTAGACAAACGTTTACGTATTTCTTACAAAGTACTTTCTTTGAAGTTATGCTAAATTTTCAACTGCTTTCCACATACAACCGTTTCACTTACTTGCTCCCACTTCAGCAAAATTACTTTTTTTTGCTCCGATATACAAGGATCTGCGTCTGATCACCCTTGAAATCGATTTCAAAATCTACGCCAAGCTAAAGCTGCTTTACTGACTAATTTTAAAATTTATGCTATATCTAGAAATAAGTAAGAACAAAAATAGTATTTGTCCATAAGCCTTTCCGTTTTGCATTCTGGAAACGGCTTTTGGTCGGATAAATATAAAAGATTCTTGCTAAAAAACTGTCGCTCGTTTCAGTTTAAACTCACGTGTAGTCAGGCTAAATGTTGTTTTGGCTGAGTGTCTTGTCGGCTAATTGTCATGGACTTTGCTCGCATTGTTCTGGTGGTAATGTTATGCATTTAACAGCATTAATTGCTACAGGAAAATTGCATAGGCTAAAACTTAAAAACAAATAAGAAAAATAAAGAAACCTTATTGGCCTACTGCAAACAGCACCTTTCTAAAGGGATTATTACATTTAGTGTTAGGTGACGTTATACGAAACTTCGAGAAATGAATTTCTTTCAGTTTGAACGAGAGATTTCTGATCGAAATAGTTGCGTTCAGCGATCTATTGCGCGGATATTTTACGAATCTAGGGAAAATGTTTTGCCTGCATCTCTGTTTCAATTGGTCTTCGCGTAAATCAACCAATCAGATATCCTGGAATCTAGGATTCTGGAAAGCATATTTCGTAAGTGGAAATCTGTATCGCCACCGAGGGAATGGTTTCTAGAGTGGACCAATGGGCTTCCAGTAATATTTCTGTCATTTCACATAACTTTTGCCGCGCTTTAAGCAAGATGGTTGAAAATGTTTTGTCATACAATTTCCTGTACAAAATCATTAAAGGATCATGGATTTTTTGCGAAAATTTTCAGTGCGAAGTTATATTAAATGTAAGCATAATTATGAATGTAAACAGCAGAAATCTTAGTATTTTTTATTGCAGTCTATATGAAAAAGATGTTCTATAATAATAGCCAATGCGCAGTTTTATTCAAAGTGGACTTCCCTAATTTGCATTCCTACACATATAGTGTGCTAATTCACATTAATAACTGTTCACTCTTAAATGCATTGCCTGCACAAGAAGCATTCTTAAAACAGAATGAATTTAAATGTTAGCAGTAGGTATAATCATATCACTCATAATACATATTTTGAATCTTACACTTTCAAAATTAAAGGAATGCAAGCATTGAGATAAGAAAATAGACTCATTGTTGGTAGTGGACTCACCTGGATTTATTCTCAGCTCAGTAAAAAAAAAAACTTATATACTTGAATTCTCTTAATTCATAGGTGCAAGTAAATGTATAATATTCGAGGCTAATTGTAATGTAACGTTCTACTGTCCTGCTATTGTGTAGAACCTAGAGAGATAGTGATTGCACTGAGGAAGGGTTAAAACTGCCCTTTATTAAACTCTTTAACTTATTTACAATGCATCAACTTGACGCTAACCTACTACGCCTCAACTTGGGCGGTAACTGAAACAGTATAATCAAACTTAAAATAAGAGATATTCACAAATAGTAGAATTACACTACAGGGCTCATATAATCCTGTAGCCTACGGCGTGCAAATGAGTCTAGTGGCAGCAAGACAATAGCGCTTAAGCCACGTCAAAACCAGCAGTACCTGCTAAACAGAAGTTTGCGTATAAGCATGCACGGCAATTTCCCGGACTCTCTTCACTGGAACGTCGATATTTAACTTATTCTTCCACTAGTAGAATTTGCATTTCTTGCACGCGCTACTAAATTTAAATATCCTGGCACTGAGAATTAGGGAAATGAAGGCTTATAGGAAAGTAACTTAAAATTAACTGGTTATTTAAAATAAATATAAATCCCTACAGTAGGTTGCGTCATTTTCTCGATATAAAGAGCGATAATAAGCCACGAATATGAATCTGAGTATCAGTATGTGATAAGTTTCGCGAAAGTGAAATATTAACGATTAAATAAACTTATAAAATGAACGCACTACCAGATTTTCTACTAAATAGTAGCAGCATTTATACGCCATACATTTAAGGCTACGAAACAAATTCAAAATAAAACGTAAACGACAGCATGTGCTTCTATGCACTGTTTCAAAGATACAGAGTTACAAGAGCAATAGAAGCTCATTGGTCTATTTTTGAAACCTCTCTCTCAGTGGTGATACTGATGTGCATTTGTGAAATATGCTTTCGGGAATGTTTCTTTCGACGTGCAGTTGGGATAACTAGCAGGTGTGACAGCGGTTTTAGATGATCATCTTTGAAAATGACCAGAATTTTTGAGAATATAAATAAACATAGGTATTGAAAACAGTTTGTCTTAGAAAATCACCACCACAGAAAACCAAAATCATCTGGAGCCGCAGATGATTGTCTTGAGAGTTCCCGGTATGTGGTACATTTGTCCACGTTACATCTGCAATTATATTCAGAGGTTGTAAGGAACTATGATTGAGCCTTTTATGCATCTTTCATACTATTTCTTCAGAGATTGCTTCTCTCACATTCATAGTAGATATTCATTTATAAATTCATATTTATCTAAATTTTGAGAACCCATAAAACATGAAAGTGGATCTGCTTTCAAATTCTGTAAAACAAGTGCAGAAATTGCACACGTAGGTTTCCCCCCTCTCTTCGAATGCATTTTCAATTTCGGTCGAAATTTCCCATCTGCTGTTCCTAAAGGCTTTTTTCTGGAGGAGTAGGGGGGGAGATTTCACGGTCCGATTCTCGTGAAACGAAGACAAGTGGGAAGGGTGGGATATATATTCAGAGGGAAGGATACAGCGCTCCTTCTGGGGGGGGGGTTAGTGCGCTCCTTCTAAGACATGCATCACAGAAATTTTGAAACGAGAAAGAAAATAAATGGAAGATGGAGGCCTTGCCATGTCGGGAAAGACGAGAATCTTTGGGGGGGGGGCGCAAATAACACGATCTGAGTCGGAAATAAAAAATTCTCTTCTAGAATTTTCAGAGGAGATGTCCACCAGAAAAGGCGTCAATTTATTGGAATTCGCCCATGTCTTACTATCCCCCTGGAACTTCAAAATACTAAAGAAAATTTGTTACAGAATATTTCTGCCGGGATAAGCAAAATATGCTCAAAGGAGTTGGATAAATAAATAAATAAGATACACAGATTCTTCAGAAAATGGGTTCTAAAAAAACTTTGAACAGGAAGACCAAAACTCTAACTAGGATAAAAATATCAAATAAAAACCGAGATCAATAATAATTCGGAAATGCAAATAAAAGAAAAGTTTCAATTCTAGCAACTTTGAGTAAGCAAAAGAAAGCCTAATAGAATTTGGTAAGACTTTCTCCTAAACGACTTTCTCTTTAGAAGAAACTTCTGCCGTAATTCGCATTTATTTCTCGATGGCGAATATACACTCACAAACTTCTTACGGCTTTTTTAGAGAAGGAAGTAAAAACTATTTCAGCGTAAATGTAATCAGAGTATGACATTTATCTGTTTGTAAATAGTATATACATTAAAATGAATTTTCTACACAGAAACAGTAAAATTTTAAAACTTTCTGCTTTGCAAATACAAACTATTTATTCGATTACGATAAAAATATCAGTATGCTTTTAAAAATATGTTAAAATTATTTTTTTTATTGAATGTTACATATATTAGACTAAACTCTTGCTGTTTTGTTTCCGATTTCACGCTCACCCCTCTTTTTTTTTTTTTTTTTTAAGTTTTGTTTATTCTTTGCATGCAACTTCGATAACTTTCAGTTTCATGATAGATAAATATGTTTCCTAGGAACCAAAGCAAGCGGACTGAGGTCAAACAAATCTTAAATCACAAAGGGGCCCGGCTTTCCAAAGGGCAAACAGTCATTCATGTAGTAACCCTTTATATGATCGGCAAATGGTGAAAACACATATTGCTTCTGAGCAACCGTACCAAACAAAGCAATTAAAAAAAAAGAAAAGAAAGGGAAAAAATTAATAACATCTGAAAGTTTCTAGATTTTATAATACGGTTAAAGCGGCGTCTTTTTCATTTACTACACATACACGTTTCGAAGGCATTTAGGCTAATGTCCCTTTGGGCTAAAAATATTTAAAAACAGCGTATCTTTAGAATTTCCGATAGACAATCTGGAGATAAAAATGTTTTTCCCTGTAGAGTGTTGCCAAGGCTCGCTTTGAAATCATTGAGTTTGTTAATCAAAAACTCGATAAAGTTTTAGAAAATATGAAATTGAGTAATTCCAAATTCGAACTTCCAGGTGTCCATATTCGGGTGGTCCATATTCGACTATATTTTTCAAAAATCGGTGTCGGTGGCTTTAGGTACTGCTGTTTTTTCACAATGCGATAAACCTGCATACATTCATGCAGATTCTTCATTACTTACTTTCTTCAAATACAATGTATTATATTTAAAGAATTTTCGATAATATTTTGTGGCAACAATATAAAGGTTGTTAGCCCAGAAGGGACTAACAACCCTTCTGGGCTAACGCTGCTTTGGGTCACAAAATTTTAACAACAGGAAACAGACCTAATTAATTCGTTAAATTTAAAGTTCAACTGCTTTTTAATTTCGAATGTTATAAAGGTACACACATATTTAAGTTTTATGGCTAATAAATATGCATTACTTATATTTTTATTAATAGACGAATTATTATTACATGAGTTAACACCACTTCATTTCTTATTACGATGAGTTTACATTGTAAGGATTTTAAGTTAAGTAACCTTTATTTTATCTTAAAACTTTACTATCACCTCTTACTTTCCACTTCCGGCCAGAACTAACACGTGAATATGTTTATGCAAATTGTACTTGCTAACGCTTAAGTATTTAAGGTGTGGCTTTTTGCCAAGAGCGTTGTAGAAGGAGAGAAAGAGAGCCCTCTTGCTACGAGGCTTCACGAGAGCTTGTCATCAGTTACTGCCCGCCTTTAAGGACAGAGGTTTTAATCCTCTTGAAAGTTAAAAACCTTATTGTAGTTTTCCGCAGTTTGCGTACTACAGACGTAGTAATTTAAAAGGCCAGTCTTAGTATTAGTCATCTGTGTAAAATATTAAAAGTTAGCTCTTATTTAAATTTTAGTTAGTTAGTAGTCTTATATTCTTTTACGTTCAGACCACAAGTGGTTGGTCTTTGTATCCCGAAGTTCGGCAACGTTTGTAAAATCGATAAGCAAATAAAAGGGTAATTTTAACTCTTCTTATCTTTGTTGTACCCTCTACCACACGCACGAACATAGTAAGCTCCCTGTTCCTACTCAGGACTCCGGTTATGTTTGCAAAATCAACTAGAAGAAACAGTAGTCCTGATAACATGATACCTAAATTTTAATTTTTGTAGCTTTTTTGGGGGTTTGCAAAGCAGCATAGTGGTTTTAACTACGTTTTAATTGTGTTTTACTACGAGCCTTCTTTCCAGTTCGAATTTACTACTCTATAGGTCAAACAATTCCTGCTTGAGACAAATTCTACTTGATTCCGCTTGCCTTATTCAAATTCTGCCGAATAGACACACAACAAAAGTCTAGCAGACAAAAGCTGACGCAACTAATTTTCATATTTAAGACAATTCCTTATGCAAGGAATTCACATAACCTCACCACGTTTCTCTAATTTATTTTTAGAAAAGAAGCACAACCAATGATGATGGAAGAAAAATATGCCAGCATATAGTATATAACTGTTTCTCCATAATTGTATAACGGCTATATATTTGCCGACAACTGAAGGCCAGTCTACATATATATGAATGTAGGTCCAAAAGTTTTGGGCCTCGCATGTAAGAAATTGTTTGAAAATAAATTTCTCTTGCAGACATGCAGTGGCAGTACTGCATGAATAAATCCGAAGTTTCATTACAGAAATCGTATGCTTTCTTTTCGGACTGTTTATTGAATAAAGTGATGTGAAAATTTGTTCTGAAATATTTAAAACGGAATATTATTCTGAGATTAAATTTTTGACTAAAGGAGATCTTAATCCGAAAGGAAAAAAAAACAACGATTGGATCATGTATATGGTGATTTGTTTCCTACCTGTTCTGCAGTGAAAGAATGAGTAAAACAATTCCGTATGGTCTGAGAACCCCCATAGATGATGATTTTCGTAATTCGAAGCAAGAACATCAGAAAATATTGCTGGTGTCCAGGAGAAAATAATTTCTGAAAGGCGATTAAAGTTAAGGAAACAGCAGCAATATTGAATCTATCTAAAACAAATGTTTTGCGCAATTTATAGGAACACCTTCGTCAAGTCTCTGCAAATGGCGTACCCCGACGTCTTTCAAAAATTCAAAAACAAGAAAGTATCCGTGTAACAGATAAACAACAGTTAGGGTTTAAGGAGCTTGATCATGTCCCGATATAGCTTCAGAAGATTATTATCTGTTCTGAAACTAAAATATGATCTTCGTGGAAAGAAATTTAATGATGATGGGATGATAAGAACACTTACGGAATATTTTGAGGCCAAATTTTCAGATTATTCTTTGAGGGGCAGACAGTTATTCATTAAACGATGTGAAAAGTGAGTCCAAGTACAAGGAGATCATACTGAAAAATAAACTATTAAAATTTTCTGTTTTTTCCGGAAACATTTGGATCTACCTACGTAGTTTACCCGTTCAACTAAATTAGTTTAATATCTTCCTTAAAAATAATCACTATACCATATTAGTTTTTATGTTATTTAAAAGGGAAAAAACATTAAAATACACAAATAAATTAATTACGAGCTTAATTTTATATGGCCTGGAAGGAAGGAAAAGAGATCCGAGATAACCGAATTTCGGATAGCTAACAAGATGCCAAAAACTTACAATCGCCGAAAATAAGGCAGGAGTAAAAAATACTCCTAAAAGAAACAATATGATATGCAAAAGAAGAAATATTCTAAATGATCAGGAAAAGGTTTGTAAAGTATCACCTTATAAAGTATTGCCCAATGGTAGCAGCTGTACAAGCAATGAATCATTTAGTCTTCAGCATTAATAATAACAAGAGATTTGAATTTTCAAGTCTGGAACCTTTTTTTAAGATTCACATAATTTAAAAATTTGAATTTCTCATCCTTAAATAAAATCAAATAGCATTTAAAGAAGGGCTTAGATTATAGGTGCATACGGTTGCCAATATGAATACTCAAGGAAAAGGGGCCACACCAAAGCTGGATTAATCATTAGGCTAAAATAAAAGCATACATAAGGCATCAATAAAAGCGGGCACCACAAAAATGCTGTTAAGGGTTCGGGGGAAAAAATTCTCATTTCCAGTTTTACCGTGGAATGTTATGTGCAGTTAATCAAAACTGGTAGGAAAAAAACCGGCGGAAATGTATGTAAGGGCACCAAAATCTTTTAAGTGCCTACAGCATCTAAAATTCATAATCCAGCCCTGGACGATAAACCCACACGCACATGCATTCTCCCTCTTATAAATACGCTTAAAAGCCTTAATAAAGCGTATTTATTAGAGGAATTGGAAAATTATTGATCTGCAAATCAAAGCGCTCACCTTTGCTTAAATCAGCACCATCAATAATGTCGTTATCTCGTAAGGATAAGACGATACATTCATGGTTCATTTTTATTGTAACTAAGGTAGAAATAAAACTTGATGCCAAAAGAAATGATGACGGCTTGTAGGAAATTTATTGTGGCAAAGCACGCGAAAGAATTCGTTTTAAAACAGACTTGCATCAGGAAATTTGCTCAAATTTACATCTTGGAAGCCAAATGGGAGGTAGGGAGAAGCCAAATGGGGGGGGGGACAGAGGGACATTTAATTAAGGAAAAGAAGTGAATATATTTTTACTAATCCCTGATATATTTTACTCTTCTTGCTTTAAGGATAATAGGAAGAGGAAGAGTTACTTCTCCTTTCCAGATCTCTCATAACTTACTATTAATCCATTCTCCACCATCTCTTTCTAAATAGCCTTGCTCATTATCGTTACTTAAGTTTTAAGCGCTTTTTCATCGTTCCCCCCATAGATGTGTAACGTAAATACCTTCGTAAGAAAATCTTGCACCTAAACATTCCTTCCTTAAAGCAAACAGCTTTACTGTGCTTTGGTCTTAATCAATTAACCTAACCTAACCTAACTTTCAAACAGCCTTACATTCTTACCTTATTTTACAAATTGTATTAAATATATTGGATAATGTATAGAAGTTGCATGGATTTTATTAAAATGCCTGGAATTATATATGAGGATTGAAAACTTAATAACGCGTAATTTTTATAATGCCATATATTGCTCCTTAAGTTGACTATCTAAAAAAAAAAAAAAAATGTGATGCGAACCCCACATGATTTTCCTGTACGGCCTATTAAGTTATGCCCATTTTTGGTTGCACTTCATTTAAACTTATTTGGTTAGATATATATTTCTAATTCAATTAATTCAGTTCTTCCTTCGCGCACGGCAAAAATACATAAAAACAGAAAACATCTTCATTAAAAATTGCAAAATGCAGAAAGGCATAAATTCCTTAACCGGAATATAAGAACATAATAATTCAATTAAGTTAAAGCAAAAAATGCTGTTGCTAGTAATTTGCAACAGTACCTAAGGATGGAAACGGAATCTATTATTATGCTAGTGTTATCTATGTAAATATTGAACTAATGACACAGTTTAATAACCGATTTAATTTCGCAGCTTGTCTTCATACAATGGTTCCGAATAGTGTTGGGATTATGCAGTAAAAAACACGCATTATATTAGATTTGAAAAAAAAAAAGTTTTTTATTCTTCATATAAGTATTTTTATTCTTCAGAGACGCATATGTAATACCTATCAAAATTACAATTTTTAAATTTAAAATAACTTGATTAAGTAGCTATGACAAAAATACTTTATAAAAGTCTTGGCACACCCTTCCCACAATGCAATTGCTACGAAAAGATCGTTTGTTGCATTTTTTTCGTTTTCACTACACGAAAATAATTGAAAAATATCATTTAACGTCATATTTGGAGACTTTCAGCAAAGAAATTCAATTCACGGTGTCATAATGCAGTAGAAAACTAATTATTTTTACTTCCTTGTACTAAGTAAAGGAAGTATTGTAATCATGAAACATTCCGGGTACCATATTTCAACGAAAATATCCATTTTGACCGCTATCGAATGCAATTTAATGTTGTTTTTGCGTGGCATCTATACATAAGGACAGAATAAAGGACATTTTTCCACAAAACGAATTATAAAACTAATTTAAAATGGATTCAGAAGACTTTTTCGTAGCGTCTATACGTACGTACATATTTCGCATAATGTATGTATCATATAAGCATGTATCTCGCATAACTCAAGAATGAGTAGCCTCACAATGTTGAAATTTTGTATATAGGACTGCTATAGCATGTAGTTGTGCACCTCCCTTTTTGGTAGCAATTGGCCGCACCAAAAAGTATATATATATATACCCACTCTGTTACTCGGCTCACTCAGCTTTTTTTATTCTTATATGTTCGTAAATTGCGCATTTTATGCTTTAAAAATGATTGAATTATGTTGTTCTTATCTTCCGGTTAAGGTTTTTATGCCTTTAGTGTAATCTGCATGCAATATTTGTAGAATTAACAACAATTTAAAAGTTGTTTAAGTGGGGCTAAGCTTAATTATGTTTACGAAAGCAGCGATATTGTTTACATTTGAAACTTAGCAGAATAGTGGATTTGTTGCCAATCTAGGGAAACTAAACTTCGCAACAACAAAGTAACATCTTCTTTTATCATTGCGAATTAAATCATGCTTAATCCATCCTTGAATTATCATTTAAGTTATTAAATTATCCCATATACTGACTCAGCATAGCGTAAACAACAAATTAAGTCAGTTTCTACGCCTTCAGTGTCTTTTTGACGAGTGAGAACAGTTTCGTGCACCGCTGGCCGAAATGCTTGTTTTTTCGTACAAACTGTAATTTTAATTGTAAAAATTGTTTTTTAATTGTTTTAACTGTATTTGGTTTTTTATGTTTTTCTATATCTTTGAATTTTTAATGTGGATATTTTGAGTTTTTATGCATTTTTGCCTTGTAGCGAATTGAAAAGTGAATTATGTGAATGAGAAATATATCTCTAATGAAATTCGAGGAAATAAGTTTAAATGAAATGCAGGAAAAAAAAATATATCTCTAATGAAATTCGAGGAAATAAGTTTAAATGAAATGCAGGAAAAAATGCGTACAATTTAATATCATGTGGATATATTTAATATCAAGGAAGTCATGTGGTATACACATCAGATTGTTTAATCTGAAAATGCTAACTTTGTTAGAGCTTTCTATTAAAAAAGATACCAATTTGCTCTTTTCAATGTTATATTAAAGAGTCTCAAAAAAGAACATCGAGTTCTAAACGAAAAAGAAGTCGTTGTCCACCGAAGCTTATCCTACAAGACCAGAGTTTTCTTCGAAAAATTCCAAGAAATCTCGGTTAAGTGCTGTGAAACTTTTTCAGGATTTAACGAAAGATTTGATACATCAAGTTCTCCTGAAAGTGTGAGAAGAGTGATTAGATCAGCCAGATACCACGGAAAATTCTGTAAAAGTTTTACGAAGGAAGACAAAAACGTGTGGGTTCTTATCCATAAAATCAATGAAACCTTTATCATATCAGAATTAGGTTATCTTTGAAAACAGAAGCAAAATTATTTTTTCTTTTCAGATGGTCTGCCTGGCATTCTAGCTGTCTAACTAAGAATGAAAAGATAAATGAACTTTTTACAGTTAGTAAAGTATGGCTGTGGAAGTGCACTTGAATTACATGTCTGCAGCAGGAAATCTTTATTCAAACCGTAATAAATTCTAAAATAATTGAATATTTTAAAATTCAAAATGAAAACATAAATCCAAATACTGAGATTAAAATTACACCAAAACAATAACAGTATGTCGATGTAATCTAACGTTCGCAGTTGCTTCACACGTGTTCTGAAGAAGTCGAAACATCTCACCGATCCGTGAACTTCCATCCATTAAAAGGTTAGTAAAGTTGATGATATAAATAGGGAAACATGATACATCAAATTCAGAAACAAGCCATTTATCGAAAGCTGAATTCAGAATGATGGAAGACTACTGAAGCCAAAAGTCACAAAAATGTTAATTCTCTCAAATGCAAAACTTAAATGAATCTGAAAGCAAGAGAAAGGCCCAGCAGGTATTAAATATTTTGAAAGTTAAATACTTTCTCTATGTTTTTAGGATTAGTGTTTTTCAACTCTCAAAATACCAACTCGCTTCTTTTCGAACTTCTTTCGAACTGCAATCTTTAAATTACTACTTGAATAAAAACTACAGTTTCGAATTGAATAAAAAGATACTAATAAAAATACAGATTTCAGTACCTTACCAGGCATCATCCTTGATCTTTAATTCTTCATACTTTTCTTTATTCTACCCGTTTTTCAGCTGCTTCCTCTTCAGTCCCTGCATCCAAAACATTGTTACGATTCTAGTGAAATTATACTGTTTCTTGCATAATGTAACCTGAAAGGCTTCGAAAGAGATAAGTTCCGTCGGAAAAGTAATGTTATAGGAGCAAGTCCATGTGATACTGAGGTAAATGGTTATCTCGCCAAACTGGCAAGATATCGCCAAGTTGGTGATGGTTTCGGCGACTACTTTTTGTCACCAAATTTGGCTAGAAATCTCCAAAAGCCACCAAACTTGTCAAACATTTGCTAACATTTTGGTCCTCTCCCAACATAACTGTAATTGGTACTGAAATTGAATAACTCTAATTATAACCGTATCCGGCCCTTAAATGTAACTTTAACAATATACGCCTTTCAATAATTTCGAAAAACGGAACGTACTAGAGATTTTTCAGCGGCCAAGGGGGGACTATATTACACCGGAGAGAGCATCAGGTCTCAGTTTTTCTGTTCAAACTCTTTCAGTTCAGACTGAGACATATCCATGCCAGCTTCGCTCTATAGATCCGCTTTGCAATGCGTTGTGTTTAACGTTCTTAGCTGTATGAAGATGTAACTACTGACCGTAATCTGTTATATTGAGAAGAGCTATACGAGTACTTTTGTGGTAAAGTTCCAGAACTGTAAAGCGCTTCTTCGGGGAAAATAAATTCTATCAAGCTATCATCGGTTCTGTGTGCACTCAATCTATTACGAACCCATACGCAAGCAACAATATCTTGTTCTAATGAAATCCCGTATCCTTCATAGTTCTCGTTTATCTGCAATCACTTTTCCATGCTTTCCTTTAAGTACATTTCAAAAATCCTGAACACTACAGAATTTTTCGACAAGATCTGATCCTGTCACTCCTCTGGCCCACCAGTGGCCGAGCGGTAAAGTTGTTGAACACTGGTAGTTAGGTCCGAGGTTTGAATCCCGGGAACGAGCTGGCTGCATGGGCATTTTCGTGGTTTTCTGCATGTGCAACGTGTATATGAACCAGTTTCCCTTAGAAAGTCCTTCACGAAGGCATTCCTTCCCTTAGGCAGATAGCCGTCGAGTGCTTTTTCATAATCAAATACACCAATACCAACGTACCTATTACCCCTAAACCAAAAGAAACTTCTTGCGTCACGATACGAGGTATCTCGGTGTTTCGAAGACACCAAGTAGCACTAAACATTTCACTTTATTTCTAACCTTAGCAATGAACTTCAAAGGCGATTAATTTTTTATATCTTTATGCATCAGTCTCAAAAGATTATTCTAGGCAGTTTTTGGATGATGCACGAGCAATTTTCAAGACAAATAGTCAGGAAAATGTGTAGAGACTATAAAGCAAGCATTCTCAGCCAGGGCCCTTGAGGGGAGGGGAATTTCATAGTTTCAGGGGGGTGATCAACCTTTTATTTAGCCTTCCGGTATCTAGTTTTAGTTTATGAACATAAAACAATACTTTTATTCAAGTCTTAATATTTATTAACTTTTTCTGCACTTTTTGTTTTTTAATTAATAAAACACATTAAAAAATAATCTAAATCTAAATAAATGCGAACGTATTTTTCAAGTTTTGGAAAGTAGATGGGGGAGGAATGAAACTTTAGCAATGGTGAAAGGGATGCATGGGGTAAATGGGGCAAAAAAAAGATTGAGAACCCCCGACATAAAACGTTTTTGGAACTAGGAAACATGAAAAATTAATTGTGTCCTCGAAGGATGTTTCAGTTGTTAGCTGGGTATGCTAACTAACGCCGTGTGCCATGAAAATACGCCAGGGAAAAGGCGATAGTTAATTACAAGTATATTTAACTATAAAATAAAAAGGGTAAGCTAATCCCAGAAAAATATATTTATATCGGTAAAATTCAGGGAATTCTCTCAATGCACGAAATTATTTGAATTCAAATAAACTACAGGCCAATTCTAAATTATTATTAAAGCTGGAAGTGAATCTCTTTTATCTAGTCCAGAGTTTTCCAGTGTGGGCGTTATCATCTACTGGTGGGCGCTAAGGAGATCTAGGGAGGCGTTATTCACCCGAGGATTATTAAGGTGGCAATGAGCAACAACAAGAACACGCTTTGGGAAATTTGATTATCTGAACACTTTTGAAATAAAATTTTTGTAATCTGAGTTCCGCATCTTCGATGACATGAGATACAGAGGGCGCTTCCCACTAATTCGGAATGAATTGATGAAGAAGTTATATGCGGACACACGACGGAAAGATGTGAAGACTTAATGATTGATTTAAACATGGCGTACGAAATTCTTACCTCCATGAATTAAAAGGACTTTAAGGTGTGTAATACTAAGTTATCATATATATATATTCAAATTCCTGTTTTTGTTTTTACCTACGTGTATATCACTCTTTAGAGCCTTCGTCAAATATCCGTTTTGGATTTCACTTTTTGCTTATCCCTTGGAACCGCCATAAGAGTTCAATTTCCCTTCTGCAAAGGGGGTTTCCACGCTATGCAAGTCCACGTTTATCTGTAAGCTCATTTTTCTATACCAAAGGAACGCTTATAAACTATCAGTCCAAGTTCTTTCTGTTGTTGTAACCTACTATAAATATTTAAACCCTTTTGATTGCACTGTTATTTTGGTGCTTACATATAAAAGCAACCTTACCAGAAATAGACAAATTCTCAAAATGTGCCAAACTCTGGCAAACCATTCTTCCGGCAAACCAACCTCATAATAGTCCTTCAGTTAAGCAAAGGCGCCATTTTAGTATGTATTCCTTTTGTTGTATTTCAACTTTTTAAAAACAAATAGTGACATTTTTTGCCTTAAACTGAGTTTTAAAATGTAAGCATATGGGATTTGCCAGCAATGGAAGAAACTGAGGTAAATTTTCCTCAAGAATACCGAATTTTACTGAAAATTTTCTAAAGGAAACAACGAGGAAATGCGTTTCGTCAGTAGCCGCCGTTGCCCATCGTTGTACGAAGCCAGATTTCCGCGATTCTCAGATCCTCTCCCCCGACGCGAAAACAGTTCGTTTTGCACTTCAACAAAAGAATAGCGGAAAAAAAAAATTATAGAAAAATTTGAAGCATATAATTATTTTTTAAATAGTTCACACAATCCTTATTTAATAATTCAAGTTTGTACTTTAAATTGCTAAAGCATGTTTTCTTTTCATATGTTGATAGAGTTTGCATACTTACAATACATATCGGTAGTTTGGGAGTCCTTTAAAGGGAAAAAAAACCGCGAAAACCTCTAAGTTGCACCCGATAAGTAATTTCTACCTTTTCAACTGTAAAAAATCGCCATATTGCGCCAAGGTTCGCCAGATTACGCGTTGATACCTAAGTACCATTATTTTTGTGCATAGTTGTGATATTGTTAAATATGTTTAATTTTTGTATTTAGGTTAACATTTGAAAAGTTTATGTGTGTGTAATTCAATGAACTTGTGGCCACGTGAAAGTTTATAAAATTGTAATCTTCCAATTATGAATCCAATAATGCTTATGTTGTTAATATAGCTCAGCTAAAACGCAAGGCATGGTTAAAAACAATCGTGACGGCCTTAAGTAGCCACGTTGGCGCCATCTGCGATTTTCCGCCAAACTGGCAACTTTTTGCAAGTTCTGGGGAGATGAATTCTTTTTGTGGCGGGGAGGGAGTTCTAGGAGTGATTTTCCCCTAAGTTCTAGAAGCCCGTGCAATATCATTCAGAAATGACGCTGACAATCACATCGAGTGAGTTGTTAATCAATTCTAAATGCTTCAGAAAGACTGCTAATAAAAGCGTCAAAGCATTAGCTGAACTATGTTTTAGAGATTGCTCTGTAAGTGATATCTGTACTTTAGATATTTCTCGTGTGCTAAGGAGGATATGAGTAATATCTGCATATCTTGCTTTATTTATAGCTGCTTATTAGTCCAAAGTGGCTTTGTCCTTGAAGGACTATTGTTTTCGCTTTGCGATTTTGGGTCGGGAACATTAAATGTCGATTCAGTTTTCACACTTTTGCCACCAAATATTGCAGCCCTGTATTATATTTAAAGAAATTAAATAACGAAAAATGTGCATAAATTTAAAAACCTTTCAGTTTTTTTTTTGTGTGTGTGTGTGTTTTATTATTATACTTATAATGAAATGTCAATTTCTTCCTGCTCATCTGAAGTGTATTGAAAGAGAAGGTCACGCAACTGTAGCTCGAAAGACTATGCATATCGCTGCGTGTGCTATGGTACAAATAAGGCATTTTGAGAAGTTTTTACGC
The DNA here is from genome assembly GCA_000611955.2 of Stegodyphus mimosarum. NCBI lineage: Eukaryota > Metazoa > Arthropoda > Arachnida > Araneae > Eresidae > Stegodyphus > Stegodyphus mimosarum. The sequence goes on from KK113172.1 coordinate 215,031, forward strand.
CTTACCATTCTGTTTCGATATTGCATGACATGTTTTAATTAATAATATGATGAGGCGCAAGTGCATATAAATACTTAAATTTTAAACGCTTTCAGTCACTGCACATAAATAACAATCAGAAGACATTTGATATTTTTGTGTTGTAAAGATAGGCAAGCGCTGAACAGAGAGGGAAAAAATAATGTCAATGGAACAGATTCCGTGATTTAAAAAAAAAAGAGAGAGAGAAAGGTCCAAAAAAAAAAAAAAAAATGATGAAAGAGTTCAGGTTTCAATGTTCGCTCAAAAGGTTATTTAAGGTTAATTATCCTTATTTATGCTTATTGAGGTTTAATATGGTTTGCCAATAAAGATTGTCGATAGAAGTAGTCCGGTTTGAACAGCGAAATATTTTATAGGATACTAGATGAATATAAGATTAGATTGCGCAAGTCGTAATCCTTAAAGAAAATAGTTATAAATCATAAGTTCTAAGAAAAAAATATTATATGTGGTAATAATATCTTGCACTATCGTAGCTGATATATATAACGATAAAATTCCATACAGTCTACTCTCTTGGATAAAATTAATAAACTTTTCATCAACATGAACTCATAATACGACTTCGACTTCTAAGTCGTAAGATTTATAGCTTAAGTCATACTACGTTGAAAATTGGACAATTATAATGACACTTTCTTTTCCTCAATTAATATACTTGTACAAATAATTACAACAATGATCACAAAGATATTCTTTCATGTTCTTGATAGCTCCAACACATAAGCCGTGTACCCATCCTTTGAATTTTAGGCACTGAGTCATATTCTCTTCGCGGTCTTTCTCACAAGTATTACAGGGAGACGAACACGATGTGAAATAACATGGCTGACTGATTTTCTCAAATGATGGATTCACTACTCGTAACACACATTAAAATCTTTCGTAACATTTTCCAAGCACAGAACTGACTTTCGTGAAAAGCTAGAAATAATTACGTACCCGATCAGAATAAAGTCCTTGTGCCAGGATTGTCTTCTAAAAATTTATTATACAAGATCGTCTTCACTGGAGTGTCGTGGTAAAATCAATATCTATTGCTCAATCATTACTTGATACAAGGTACTGGCACTTGCACCGATTTTATTGAAAAGTGTTGACTAATGAAATTCTCAAACGAGAAGGAAAAAAATTTTAAATAGGTTTCTGATCTAACCTCTTATGACATACAACGAGTTCACAGTCTACGATGACGCGAAATTTGCATTCGGATTGAATCTCAGAGTGGGTTAGTTTTCTGGGAAGTTTACAAGTCGATGAATTAACTTATAAACTAATTCATTTTCATCATTTTTAATTTCATTCATTTTTATTTTTAAAAAACAAATATTCCGTAACGTGTTTAAAGTTAAAAGGTCATTAAAAATAAATATTGATCAGAATAATGATCATATCATTAAAAATTAAATATTTTATAAAAGAAACAGCAGCAGCGGAAAACTGTTCATTCAATTATTTCGCAAAAAAGTGTAACAGGTTTGAAAGTCATTTAAAAATCTGTCGTTTACATTGCATAACCATAAAGAAATTGCGGTTCGTGACTAAAGCAACAACGACGACAAACAATGGATAAAAATGATCTCCCAAGGACACCGGGGGTGGGGGGAATGAATCGGTGTCGCAATTTTGAGCTTCCTTAATGATCTTTTATAAAATAAGAGATTTATTTTAACTTTGCATTATGCATAACTTAGATAATCATCAAATTCTAACCATTAATGTTTAAAAATTTGACGAGGCGTTGCTAACCTAAAAAAAAATGACCTTCGAAAAAGCTTCACAACATTATTTACGTCTAATCTTTTACTAATTCACACTGTTTCAGCATGAACAAAAATATAGTAGTTTTCCAAGATGACTTCATAATTACTTTCAAAGAGAAAATGCTAAGAATATTTACTAAAATAATCACAAATATATTGAACAATTAATTATTTTAATTTATATTTCCATAACTGTAATTTATTATTCGATGTATTTATATTTCGATTACGTTTCGAGTTATTCAAAAATTCTTTCTTCAGATGAATCAGTATAAACCCATAACTTAAAAATATATATTGTTACGAAAAATTCGGCGGTTGCGCCTGTATATAAGCTTTCCGGCATAGCACTAGGGTTGCCATAAAATAGTGTATGGCAGGGTTGCCAGATTGGCGACTTTATCGCCCATTTGGCGACCAAATTGGCGATATCCCATGGTCCAATCGGGAAGCTTCTAGAATAACTTCCTGTCGAGATATTTCTCGAAACGTGTCGAACTTAAAGAAAAGCTATATAAACCCTTGCGTGTCCGAGAGCGAGGAGTTAGTTGTTGCAAGTTGCGAGCAGTGTGATTAGTTGTGAGAATAGCTGCTACGCGAGAGTTCTGTGAACGGAAAGCAATCGAGATAGTGCTTTGCCGTGAAGCTATCTTTACAGTATAGCTTGAAAGTGGATTGGTGATTGTTCCACGGTGTTTTATTATAAGTTTAGTGTT
>KK113172.1:229075-277140 GCA_000611955.2 Stegodyphus mimosarum
AGCTAATATTTTCTAGGCAAAAGAGTTTTTTTTTACATCAAAAGATTTAAATTTTTTCTAGTAAAAGAGTTTTCGCTTATATAAAAAGATTTAAAGTTGACATTTTTAGATTTCAAAATAACATTTTCTAGGGGTTTTGATTTACAGCAAATGATTCAGAACTACTATTTTTTGCAGAGTTTTCTTTTGCGTCAAAAGGGTTAAAGATCACATTTTCTAGGCATTTACAATTTACATTTTCTAGGCTTTTATATCAAAGATTTATAACTAATATTTTCTAGTAAAAGAGTTTTTTCTTATACCAAAAAAATTAAATATGACCCTTTTTAGGAAAAGTTCCCCCCCCCCTCAACATCAAATGATTTGAAGATAATATTTTCTAGGCAAGGAATTTTTTTGCAGCAAACGATTCAGAGCTAATATTTTTTAGGGAATTAGTTTTGTTTTACGTCGGATTTAAAGCTAACATTTTCTGGGCAAAAGAGTTTACTCCATCAGATTTCTCAAAGAAGGACAGCAATTTATCATTAAAAATTTTTTACGTAAATAATTTTCTTTTATATCAGAAGATTTAAAGTAAACATTTACTAGACAAAGAAAAAACAGAGTTTACTGTTTGAGGAAATTTTATTTTCAGGATTAAATTTTTTTAAAAAAATTCCGATATTTGCATTCTTATGCAGTATATTTCTGGAAGATTACAAAACACTAAAAAGCTACTTCTTGAGTTTAGAAGCCAAGAATCTGAAAAATTTACTCTGCTTCTCAAATTACTCGGCTGAAATACTGACGAATATATTATAAGGATATATGGCAGGAATGTTTATTTCCTTACAAGCTGGTAACAGAGCATTTCAATAAAATATCATTTTGTCCGGAGGCAATAATAAATACTATTCGTGAAGGGAAAAACGTTAATCAGAAAAGGAAGAAAGCTAACTAAAAGGTCAGTCGTAAAAATAAATTACAAAAATCAAAAATTTTCTCTATAATAAACAGAAGTATTCAATGCTAAAGCAAACAAACAAAATATTAAAATGATGGTATCAGACAAAAGTAATATACAAAGACTTGTTTTCAGCAAGCACCTGTTATAAGCGCAGACAGAATTACATATACCACGAGTTTGAAACAATCATGAGAATAAAGTAAAATATTCTAAAACACAACAGACGGTCATGCACCAGCATTGTGATGAATGTCAACTAGTAACAAACATATTCTTAGAGAGAAACAATCTTGTAATAAATTCATAGATGACAAAAAAGAATATTCTTTCCAGAAATAGAAGCAGATTTCTTTTCACATTCCATAATGTCGCAACTGAACGTCGCGTTCTTCTCCGATTTCATCGTCATTGTGAAATCCAATGACAAATTAAGAAATTTTACAAATCGAAACGTAAAAGAAAGTATGATACCTGCATTTAATAATTCGCTAGTTTGTAAAAAGAAAAGAGTATACCTATACTTAATATCTTTCCAGCAGTTACTACAAATTTGCATGTATAGCAAATTCCTTCAACACACTGCAATAATAGCTTCCTTCTTCAATACACTGCAGCATGTAAACTAATATTATCAAAGAGAAAACTACAGTATATACTCACGTATATTTCGCGGCTTCACTGCATAATTTATTGAATTTTATAATGCTGGATGAATAAATCAAATGCAAAAACTCGCACCCCAAATTTAGATTACGTGACCATGCACGGAAATATGTTTCTAAGCCAATCAAAAAAGTAGGTGTCGTTTTTAAAAAAATGAATTTGAGATTCTTGGGGGGGGGGAAGAAGAATCATTCTTCAAAAGAAATTTAGATCAGTTTCCATTCATAAAAAATATTCTGCTCGTATTTTAAAATAAAACTGAGAAACTTTAGAATTCATTACACCGAAAAATGTCTATAGTTACAGTTATATAATATAATGCACAACTGCACAGCACTATGCACAACTGCACCAGTAATATAATGCACAATTATACAGTAATGATATTAAATACTGAAATGGGCAAAATAGTACTTACTGGGGAAGGGAGAGATTACAGTTTGTTTCTGTAGTTGCTTTCTTTTGAAGAATTTTTTTTAACAGCGTACAATTTAAAACACGAACTTTTTATTATTTTAGAGAACTGTTGTGTACACATTTATTTATTGATTTAGTTTACTTCCCATAAATTCTTAAAAAGTTTCATATTTTCCCTAATTATTTTCCTAACTTTCCACGAATTTTTAGATGATTGGGAATCCTGAGGTAAAAATCTTATGCTGCGTTGTACGGCAACACTCTGGAAACTGGCTAACTGCTACGCCATACAGAAGATAAAAGATCTCATGTCTCTTACAGTGGCAATATTCGCTTGATTTTCAAGGGTGATAAATCCATGGCAGTAGAGTAAATTTTGGAAACACATCTGGTTAAATCCTTTTATAACGTCAAAACCTCTCTTGCTGTAACACGCCAATCCAAATGACGCTTCACATTTACAAACATAATGTATGGCTTGTGAGCAGCTGCTCTATTCAAAGCAGGCATTTGTAACTCCGCTCTGAGAATATCTAGCCGTGACGAACATTTCTTAAATCATCTGCAATGAAGATGGGGTTTTTAACATTTCTTAGTAGAAAACCTTTGTTATATTACTAAGTTTGTGCCGTTTCCCTGAAATTGTTTCTGAAATAGTACTGTCCTGCTTCCATCGTCCTATGATATCACTTGCATCGACTTTGTTACGATACTTTTAATTGCGGTATCTCATACTGAAACTAAGTAAGCTAAGAACAGTCCACACTGGAACGTAGAATGTTCAAATCCACAAGCCAAACAATCACAAAAGCTTCTGATAAAAAATTATAGTTGCATTAAGAACGAAAAACTTGTGTAAATCTTTGCTATAGCCCAAAAACTACTGACGAAAATAGCATGTTTGGGGAAATCTGCAAGAGCGGGAATTCATTTGAATTTTAGATACTACTTATTTGCAAAAACACTATAAGATCAGTTTTAAATTACAGAATGCCTTCGTAACCATTAGGATGTCCAGCAGATAATCGTAAATGATGTAACCTTCCTTTCTTTACTTTTAAATGTGTCTCACCTTTCTTTACTTTTAAATGTATCTCATTCGGTTCTTAAGCCTCTGGATAATTCAACTACTGTTTGCGTCAGCGAAAAATATTTTTAATTCCCTTAACAGTCAACTTAATCTTTACATTATAAAATAATGTCAACCATATTCAAAGAATAACTCAGCAGTCTGAAGTTCTTAATTACAAAATTAGGATGAAACATTACATCATGACTTGCCAGTTTAAATTTCAGTCGCACATATATACACATGTTTCTCAAGTGTTTCGTGAGATGTCAAGAGAATAACTTGCTGAGACGAATCCAGAATATAAACTACAAACAAGTAGACAAACTGGCAAAATTGACATGTAAGCAGCCAGCATTCGTCAAACGTAGAAGCGTTATCTTTTATCTCAATAATATCATGATGATTTAATCACTGGAGAAAATTACTGTATTTTGGTTAGGAAGTATTACCCTACATAGGGGATTCTCATAACCTTGAACCTGCAGATAATCATCCCATTCGATAATTAAGAACACCTTCGCGCTTCAAATCTGCGAGGCTGTGAAGGTGATAGAAATAATGTTACAAGATTTTTTTTTTTTTTTTTAAATTCTGAAACAGAATTTATATCAGTTTGGGATAAATTACTACTAAACAGATGGCAAAGGGTCGTACATAATTCTAGCAAATAGATGAAATCATAACTACTTTACTTTTTTGTGTTCTCTCCTTTTCAATTAAAAGGTGGGCAGAACGTTTGCGTGCGCATAATAAAAATGTAAAAATGGATTATTATTTTTATGCAACTTACTTTAGTCTTTAAAACTTAAGTCTAAATAAATATTTTCCGGATCAAAATAAAAAATAGATGTTATACACATAGTGAACGACATGTTTTATTAACTGTATTTTGTTTCATCCTAATTATTTCTCAACTAAAATTCCAAGCAGACATAGAGATAGTTGTTTTGTTACTTCACTCCTCTGTTAAATCCTCTTCTTCTGATATTGTCTAATCACGTATATTAAAGTGTTCTATGAATATATTACATCTATAATTGTTACACCTATTATACATCTACTATTACATATTATCATTATTACATCTATCCATATATATTATATCTATTATCATTTGAATACATTACATCAAATTCTCTGCACCTCAAAGTTTCTGCACTTATCTATCATTAGTTACATTGCCATACTTTTCTTTTGTCACGTATAAATTATTCAGTTATCGCTGAGAACAGCATTTTCATGTCCTTTGGGAAGATGTCAGCAATAAGAATGTCATTCTCTACAGACAAACGTTCAATTTCGTAGGGACCAGAGAAACTTATATATAAATTTATTTATCCTATTATTGGCAAATGTTGGTTGGTCATGATTTGGCGCTACGCCATAAACGTGCCTGGACATTTTCCGATGTTTGGCATGGATTGGGTAAAGCGCGCGTGCGCTTTTTGATTGGAGTTTCCGCCAAAGTTTGAGCAATGATTGGATTAAAATTGGGCTGTGCACTAAGTTAAGCATAAAAATAACTAAAGCCTTTATATATCAACTTCAAAAAAGGGAGGAGAATACAAATATTTGAGAGAGAACATTCGGTAGATACATGCTGAATTTTAAAAGTTAGGTAATACAAAATGTGACGTTATTTTTATCTATGCTTTTATTATTTTTTACTGATGAAAAACATGAAAATAAGTAGTACTTGAAAATTTTTCTTACGCAGCTTAATATGAGGCTGTTAAACTGCACAAACTTCTTTTGCCAAATGGGATTTTTTCAGTTATAATATAATAATTTTGAACAAAAAGATAAATAAGCCATCATTATATTCAATGCATTATTTCTTGGATTGTAAGCCAATTTCCCTTGTCGATGAAAGCACCCCTCCCTTTACGGAGATAGCCCTCGCGTGCTTTGCCATAATGAAACAAACCGAACCAGTCAGTGCGTTGTCTTTATACCAGAATTCTTGTTTTCAGAGTAAGTATTGTAAATACAAAGCTTTCAAAATGTGTTAGTCTGTTTTGCTCATTATTTATTAAAATAACTAACCGAAGAAATATTTTTTATTAGTAGAAAAGATTTATCATCGAAATATCATAATCGAAATGAGCTGATGACGCAAGTATATTTTCTGGCAGGAAGTTTCAGGCTGGTGCATATCCCTTTCTAAAGAAAATTGTTTGGAGCGTGTTGTCCTGTAACGAAAGAGATCAGCCTAACGTTTAAAATTTAATAATAATTCTTAAATTTGTTGGAAAATCATATATTTCATTTTTGCACAAACCAAGACGTTGACTTTTTTTAATATCAACGAATTTTTAAAACTATACATACTGCAACCACATTTTGTTTGGTTGTTTCTTTACAGCAAAGCATGCAAGGGCTATGTCTGAAGAGAGGGACTGCATCGAGATAAACGTTTTAAAATTCTTTAAGGGAAAAAAAATCTGACTTGTATTCACATTATTCCCGCGAGAAGAATACGAAATCGCTGATGAAGCCAGCCCGTTCGTCGAGATCCTAACCGGGTGAAACTACTAGTATTCAACGATATTTTCCATTCGACCATATACAAATTTTACACCAGTAAATTAAAGTGGCTCTTAAAATGATGAAATATAAACTTATTAATCAAAACAAGAAAACAAAAAGTCGACAAATTTAAAATATTGAAATCAAATCCATTTTAAAATTGCTACAATTAAAGTAAAACTAATCTCAGAATACTGTGGCGGATTTACTCCTATTATGGATGCACTCGTTCGCAATAAGCAGTTTTAGAAACTGATGTATCAAATATGTACAGTTATTATTGTCCTATTCACATAAATATAAATCTTTCAATCCGCGTATTCTTTACTTACCTCTTAAAAAATAAGGCAGCATTAATTAACAAAGAAATTCGTGAATAAAATATCCCAAGAATGAATTAATGCTGAAGTGAGTTGTTTTATCGGATTTGCCATCACATTATTCTGCTGTAAAATTCATTGTTCTGATTGTGAAAACAGCATTTAATGAAGAAATTCTACATAAAACTGAAAAAGTACAATCTTTATTTATCAAGTTATTCGTTTCTGTGATTTACTAGCAGTTTTTTCAACAACTTCTGAAGGGTTGAAACATTCGGTTATTAGATAATTCAAATATGGCAAAGTCCGAATTTTTCCATTTATTTTTATTTAATTCATACTTTCACTACGGATTTAAGGAACTTTCTTACATACAGCTTTGTTATAAATAACACAACCAAAGCACGTTAGAAGCTAACAAGATTTCGGTAGAATCAAACAAACAACCAAATCAAAACAACCAATGACTGAAAAGAAAAAGAGCATGCGCAGTTTTACTGATTGTGTTTCCACATCGCCACCGCTACGAGCGCTGCGGTCGTTACGAAGCGCAATTTCTCCCATTGAAGTGTCGACGCTTTACTTACATACAGCTTTGTTTAAAAACTCAGCGATTTATAAAAAGCTTTGTGTTGCCACTTTGCAAAGCCAAAGATATTTATATTTCAAATTTAATCGGAAAACTCAGCGATATGAGAAAAGTGTTTTGCCTCTCCACAAAATGCAATATATTTAATCAACAAACTCGTGGATTTAAAAGAAATGTGTTGCAACGATCCGAATTAAAATATTTTTTTATCTTACATGCCGCAATGTGTTGTCGTTCAGCAAAGCGTAAGATAATATTTAATTTTTCTTCCAAATTTATTCTTTTATTAATTAACACACTAAGCAATAACCGCAGGTTCATTTCAATTATTAAAAATTACAAGCTGGATCATTAAAATCTCAATATTATAGTAAATACTTTAGGCTACTTTCTAATAAATGAAGTGTTTCTCCTAAAACCTCGCCTAAAAAAATTTTAGCGTTACTATGCTTTAAAGTTATCTTTGCCTTAAGCTTTCTACTCTTCTTCCAAACAGTGCATTTGATGAACATATACACAATTACAACATTACATATATTCAGAATTTCCTTCAAATGCAAACGTAAGCATCCAGAATTTCCGCGACTGGAAAGATAATATTTGCAACAATGCACTAACTGAAGAATATTTTTTATCAAGTCTACCACTTTAAGGCTACAACCATACACAAGGTAAATTACACGTGCCACGAAGCAACTTATTGCTATGACAACAGTCGTAACACTGAATAGACATACTATGATGAGTATCGGACAGTCAAAAGATCGATCAGCAACTTCGTTATTAGTGCATCTATGTAAATAAATGCAAAGGAAATAAATAACTTTTGAAAACTGTGTATGTTATCAAAAATGATAGCGTAACTAAAACTTTTTTATCCGGTAGCGCGAAAGGGGAAAAATGTCATAAAAATTGTTAGTAAAATCCTCCACCCTTCAATCTTACACGGCTAACTACAATTAAATCCTTGCTATCTATGATAAATTTTCTTCTCAATAGAAAGGCGCAATAAGAAATATACTTTGAAATAAAGGGCTTCGAATATGACGATTTCGGATAAGTGCGTATTTTTCCAACAATATATCGTGGAATTTTTCAAAGATTTTACAGCTATTTTGGGGGGAAAAAACTAGCATAAAAATAATCAAATTTGGAAATATTTTCAATAAATAAAGATTAAATGCATTGTAGCTATTACTAAATAGTAAGAAAATTGTATTATTAGATTATAGTGTATAAAATGTATACAAGTACAAATCTATTTTATCACGTGTTAGGGTTCTGAAACTTTTTAAAATTTTGTACAACATAAATAAGAAACAAAAACATATATATGTACCATCATATGCCAATATATATTCCAATTGGGTCGCCGTTTTACATCAATGATTCATTTAAATCATTCGCGTAACAACTGTACTACCAAAAACAATGTAATGTTCCTTTAGTGGTATAAGTATCATACTTCCAGAAACTGTGCCGTAATGAAAACACAAATATGTTATAAAAATTGTTAATTTGTCAAATTGTCTTTAAAATAAACTAAAGATTAGGATTTAGAATACGGCGAAGTATGCGAAGGATACCTGGCTAAAGGAATATGTATTTGTGGTGGATTCATTAAGGGAAACAGTCTCATAGTCACGTCACACATGGGGACAAACCACGAAAACTCCCATGCATACTTAAAAAAAATCAGTAGTTAAAGTGTATTTATATTGGAATAAAACGTTGCTTAAAATATGTTCCCAATTTCCTAAAAAGCACAGTTTATTCACTTATTTATTGGAAAGTTCATGTTAATAAATCTGTGATTTTGAAAAAATGCATATTCAGTCAATTGACTTCGTATTTCGAGAAATAAAAGAAATAACTATTTCAGAAACGGATATTTTCTACGGAGATGAAAAATGGATATGCTAAACCATAGGAACAATAGTTAGAATGCTCAGCTCCTATTATGACAAGCCCAGACAAGAAGGCATGCACACATTAGCCCTGTCTACAAACTTAGGATGGAACATCGGAGCTTTAGTTTAACAAAACACAATGGATATTTGGCTAGTAACAACATATAAGCATCGAATTCATAATATTGCGAATAAATACTACTACTACAGACCCCTTCAAATAAGCCCATCCTTCAAAATCAATCTAGGTTAGTGCTTTTCATCAACTTGTTATTGATCTTCAATTCGTAGCAATGTTATATATTCTGAATTTCGAGATTGCGACAGCAATAATTCAAGTACGGTGTGCGAGGAAGTCATCTTACACAAAACAATTCCATATTGTTACGAATTTCACATTTATTTGGCTATTTATTTAGAATTGTAATTAGATTTGCTTCATGTTGCCTTAGCAACGCAGACGATTTTTGAAGAGAAAGCTACGTCGAAAAAAAAAAATAACAATAAAAATAAAAGAGCGCGTGCATTTAATGCTTAATAAATAAATATCTCGTAATTACTGTTGCCATCCAGAAAAATCGTGATTGTTCTACTGATAATTAAAAAGCTTATAAAAGCCGAGGTGAAACACCTCATCTCAGTTAGTCAGTTAGTTGTTGTTGTTGCTGTTATACTTGTAGCTGTAAAAAGCGAACTGCTTAATGCTGTATTGATTGTAGCGATTTCGCTGTGAGATAGAACTATTTTATCTGTTTTGAACTGAGTTTTTGCTAAACGTTTGAGATATTGTGATATTGTGCGAAGATTTGTGAAGAAATATTTCAGCATTTTAATTTATTTCTTGTGGAAAGAATAAATTTTTGTTAACTTTTTACGACTTGTGCATTCAATATATAACGAACCCGTACGCACGTAACAATATCTTTTTCGCTGAAAGCATATGTTAAAATGCACTTTCGAAATTGAAACAATAATGGTATTGATTTCGTTGGATCTATAACGCCAGCAATGGCAAATTTGCAAGGAAAAAGTTAAAAATCCCGAACAAATCACAGATTTGTACTTATTTTGTGCAGTACGCACACCGTCAAGGCAGAAAATTAATCGCGGCGCAAATTTCCGCATTAATTTTGGAAATTTTAGAGCATTTTCTAAGATTTTACTATTATGAGGTTTCTTCCTATTACTGTTTTTTATTTCTATATAATACTTTTCTTTAATCGCATTACCATTTTATGCGATTTTCCGTTAGAATTCGGCAAAAATATACTGCAAAGTAAATCTATTCCAATGCAGTAGTGAATTCTGAATTATCTTAAATTTTATGGAATACAAGAAGTCCTTTGAAGAAGCTGCAAGAAAATGCCGGCCCCTTCGTTACCAGTCACTGCTAACAAATAACTAAAAATGCTTTTTTAAAAAGTATCGCTTGGTGAAGATTTTGCACGTTCATTAGAACATATAAAAACATCATCATTAAATGGTAATCTTTATCTAAAAGAACCTGTTGAACATGTTTCCAGAAATGACTGGATTTATAATTTTCAATTTAAAAAAATAATAAAATTTTATTTAATTACGTATCGTAACATTTAGTATGTGAACTTACGCAGAAGAAAAAAGAATGCTGGATTTACTGAATACAATTTATTTCACTACATAAATTTTACATTTTAATTAGGCATTTATCCCGATAATCAATTCATAAATCAACTTATGAGCAAATTTTTCTTGTGTTCTGATGAAAATTTCGTAACGACGATTTAAAAACAAATCTAAAATGTTCCTTTAAGCCATTTTTCGGCAAAATACTGTACTCCTACAGAAATTTTACCGCAGTTTTTTCCACTGTCGTGAAATCTTACAAGCTTTAAAATTGAGTTTAAGGCAAAAATGATCATGATTTATCAAGAAAAACCGTCAGAAGTTAAAATATAACAAAAAGAAAGCATACGAAAATGGCGATTTTGTTTGTTAAGACTGAAGAATTGTTAAGCGCATAGTTGCCAAACTTTGACGCATTCTGAAATTTGGTGACTTTTTCTAACCTGGTTGTGATAATCTGCAAGTAACCATTTATGTTAGTGCTCCATTTCTGGTATGCATTCCCCATTGATATAGGGTAAGGTAGCCTAATTTGGGCCGTAGCCTTATTTGGACCGCTATGATATACAAAGACTGATGATAGCTGCGAGTTTTGAGATAGGCATTTTGTGATACGTAGATGTAGAGGAAGTTAATGCAATGTGTTTATAAAGAAACGCCTCGTGGTTACATTGAGAGAAGTGTTATTCGTTTGGCTAAGAAGAAAATCTGTTATTTCGACATAAGTGTGAAAGCAGTTAATTCGTCTAAAAGTAAGTAATTACATGTCTTACTATACCATCACAAAACTTGCTTATTTATCTACAATTTGCAATTATAATTTTGCGAGGTTATGTTAGTTTGACGTTTCTGTACATTATCAAGCATTAAATATTCACGTTTCCCAAGCTGGATAGAAAACAGTTGTCGAAATTGAACCGGTCCAATTTCGGGAACGACATTTTTCGGCAAACATATAATTTTTTCGGCAACATTTCCAAAAGCATATCAACTGCAATGTAGATAATAAAGTTCTGCTATTGCTCGATGGCCACACAACACATAGCAAAAATTTGCAGGCTTGTGAGTTTGCTAGGAAGAATGAAATTGTGTTACTTCAACTGCCTAGCCATACCACCCACCGTTTACAGCTTTGGATATAGAATTTTTTGGTTCTCTGCAGACTTATTTTACACAAGCTCAGGAAACGCTTCTTCGCTTATATAAAGAGGATAGAATATATCAAACTCAAATGTCAAAATTACTTAATGAGGCATATGGGCAGAGCGGCTACTGTGGGAATTGTAGAGAGTGCCTTCCGTGCTTCCGGAATTTGGCCTGTGAATAGGCATGTACTTACAGATGACCAATTTGCACCAGCTGATGTTTTGCAACCTTCTGAAACCCCTGTTTCACCTTCTAGTAGTGATGATGATGAAGATAGAAGTGATAACGAAAATAAACAATTTAGGACAGTTCTTGAAAAAATATCACCGCGAGCAAAGAAAAATCCAAATCCAACTGGATCTTCGTCTTCTCGCAATGCACCAATAGCCCAGAAAGCAATGGAAATAACAAACAGCCCTTACAAATCACGGTTATATCAAAACTTTAAAAAAAATCAGTTCACCAAAGTTTAACAAAATGCAGAAACATAAAAAAAGAAACTGGTGATTCATGGTTTTGTATAATTATGTGAAGAAACCAAGGAAGAAGAAATGATACAATGCATGAAATGTCACGCTTGGATGCATACTCGGTGTGCTGCAGTTAGTGCTGCAATTTAAAGGTTCTTCTGTTTTAATTGCCGTTAAGAAACCTCATAGTCCAATTTAGGAAACTAGCGGTCCAAATAAGGAAACCGGTTTCCTAAATTCAACCGATGACACCATTTTTTTAAATTCATTTTTCACCATTATAAATAATTTTTAAAATTTAATAAATGGTTCTATTTTTTTTAAAGTACACTTAGTGAGTTTATTTTCTACTACTTAATTTTTATTGGCACTTCTTCCGTCCTTCTATGTAGTGAAAAATACAAAATCGGTCCAAATTAGGCTACTCTTCCCTACTTGCAGTTGCCAGAGTTGGTTGCATTCTGAAAATGTAGCGACTCCTTAAGTGGCTGTGCTAGTGTGCAAGAACCATTTATATTAGTGTTACATTTCTGGTATACATGCCCCATATTCCAAATCTTAATACAAATCCTCGACTACGAAATTTTTAGTGTCAAATCTCAGGCTATGGAAGATTCAGGAATTCAATAACTGATATAAAACTTCCTTCTGTGACATTTAAAGACATTCTTTTCGGCCAGCTTACATTGAAAAATCAATGAATCTGATGGAAAAGAAACTACTATTTATTGTTAGGTTACTTTTGTTAACATCGAAAAGACATTTCTACTTAAATGATTTGTCTCTTTCTTAGCACGATAATTCTTTTCTCGTTCTACCACATTTTCTAGCGATTGTGTTTTCCCGAACGTTTTGCTTCCTTAATGTTCCAGAATTTCTTAATTAGTGATAAATTTGTTGCTCAAGTTCTTTTTTTTCGGAAACTCACAAGGATCTTCAGATTCTAAAAACAATGTTTAGTTAGAAAAGCTCTGTTATTTTAAGAGAAATAATAAATAAAACTCGTTAAAAAACCATTTAAATTACACGATTTAATTAAAAGCACTAAAAAAAGTAAATTAATATACAAGCAAAAGTAAAAAACTTAATTGTGATAACATTAAATTGCAAGAAAAGCACAGCAATATAAAATCTAAAATGCAATTCCCCCCCCTCCTCTAAAGAACAAGACCTATGTTTGATCTCCCAGAAAAGCCATAGAGTTTAAAAAGTTGAGATTGCCGAGACACCAAGCCGAGATTGCTTTTGTTGCCACGTTTTTAATGTAATATTCTCCATCATATACGACTAAAACCAAAATCGTGGAGCTGCTAGCAACGGCAGATTTTAAATTAAAATTGTCAAAGGGAAATGTAAGCTAAGTGAATATAATCATTCTTATTCTGTCAAATGTGAATGTCATTATTCTTATTCGGTCAAATAACTAGCAATAATAACTAACAAATAAAATACGCTAACTGAATGTAATCATTCTTATATTTGTCATTTCTATACTATCACATCTATTATTTCCTTGGAATTCTATTTATATCCCAATACATGAATAGGTCTGCATTTTACTTATCGTACTTCACAATTGCGTATGAAAGACTGAGCAATACAATAACAATAGCTAAAGAAAAAGCCCCTCTTTCTGTGCATTTTTGTTAAAACCGTGTGATTGAAAAGTTTTACTTTCTATCTCATTTGACCAAGAATATTATTCATGATATTCTTATTTACTCCTTTTATGCATTTAATTAAAAACGTGTAATTTAAAAAGTTTGTTTTAGTTATTATACACTTTTAAGTTTACTAAACAAATTTAAAATATGTAAGCAGAAAAACTGCTGTCTTTGAAAACTCTTTCTGATCACCGTTGCAACGAAGGGCGCTACTACTCGCCGTTGAGCAGATTCCCAAACAAGGTTATTCTCCATACGAGATTTCCACCTACTCAAGTCCATTAGTCCATTTATTCCACCACTAATTGATCTACAGTACAGATAGCGTTATTATCTTACTAATAAATAATAATACAACATGAGCAAGCAAGCCTCTTGAAGAACGTTCGATTTTTCAGCCAAGACACACTACTAAGGTGTTGCACTACTAATAAACAAAGTAATGCAATACATAAAGGGGAGACAAGATATGTGCTATGTAATGTAGATGCACATTACTGTACACAATAAAAATGCACATTTCAATTCCCAATATACTTCTGGGTTACATAAAATGCATGTTGAAGTTAAGAATGAGATGATACCACTAGCAAAATGACATGGGCATACCAGGCTCTTGAACAGAGAATATGTTTTCAATGTAGAAACATCACTGTGGTTTGTATTACAGTTAATCAGAGTATTCTCTTACATAAGGTGAAGGCGCATCTCTCCCCTCGCCCACCATTGGGGCGAACGAGCTGGCTGCATTGGCGTTCTTGCAGTTTCCCTGATGTGTAACGTGTATACGAGCCAGTTTCCTTAGAAAGTTCTCCACGAACGCATCCCTCCCCTTCGGCAGATAGCCGTAGTGTGCTTTTAATAATAAACGAAACCAAAACCAAAAACAATCTACTCCCATTCTATTCGATGGCGTAAGATGACCTTCTTTTAAATTTCTTATTTGATTTCGAAATCCGACTTCATTATGACTTAAATTATGAGCTGAAAGGGAAGAATTAAATTCAGTGATTTAAAAATCATCGTTCTGTCAACCACACAATGGCTAAGAACATCAAACACTTTGTGAAAAATCGCCAAATTTTGGTAACTTACGTTAGAAATTCCGAAAAAACTTCGCCTGAAAGATTATTTTTCGATCTAGTCAATACAAAAAGATTAAAATTCAGGGATTTTTCGATAAAAAGTGCAGCTGCAGCGCAAAGGTAATTTCAGTTTAAGAAAGAGTTTCAAATAAATCCATCTACCAGACTTATCATCAGTGGAGTCAGAGATAGTTTGAAGCACATGGAGTTGTTCAAAATGTCCACAGAAATATTCTAAAAGTCATGTTACCGGCCAAAGACATCAGTGCACTCCAAATGGCAAGAAAAAATGGATGGATATATACCGACAGAACTGAAGACAATCTGCGAGGCAAGCGAGTAGTAAGATAAGAATATCAAAATCCATTAGAAATTTAGAAGCACTCTGATCTGATTTCGTTTAGTTTATTATGGCAAAGAACACTAGGATTATCTACCTAAGGGGAGGGATCCTTTCGTGTAGAATTTTCTAGGGGAAGCTGGCTCCTATACATGTTATGCATGGGGAAAACAGCAAAACGCCCAAGCAGCCAGCCCATTCGACTGGGTTCGAACCCAAGTGGTCGGAAATACCAGTGTTCATTGATTTTACCGCTAGGCCACTGGTGAGCTGATTAGGAATAGGACTGTTCAGACTGCGGCAAAGCACTCGAGAGTTTTATAACTAGGGGATAAATTGCTTTCGTGAAGGACGTTTTAAAGGAAATCCCATACAGCCAGCCTGTTAGTCAAGATTTGAACCCATATCGAACAACAGACGTTCAGCGATTTTACTGCTCGATCGCCGGTCAGCTTAAAGAGTTTTGAATTTGTCATTGGAAAAGTTCAAGAATATTCTATTCTTTCAGATGAAGATAATCAAGACCGAAATGCATATTTTTACAAGTGATACTTGTCAAGATGGGTACAGGATGTAGTAACCAAGAAAGAATGCTTGGAATGATAAAGGTACATTTTAAAAACAGGCACCAACAAAAACATTTTCATTTGTGTTGATTCTTTTAAATTTTGAAAATAAACAATATGTTGATGACTACCATCTTCCCACCTAAACACTTCATTCATATCTTCTGTATACAATGTTTTGGGACACAGTCTCAAGTAGTTGCATTTCAGAGCATACTTTTTATGAGTAAATAAAAACCATTTTAATTCCTATTAAATTTCTTCGCTACGTAGTATACTTGATGTATTACGTATGCAATGACTGAACTGACAGTGAACAGCAGATGGAAAGATATACCGTGTATACTCGCATATTTCTCCCCCTCCCCTTTCGTGTAATTTTCTCCCTATTTTTATCAGAAGAGATTTAGAAACTTTTCATTTAATGCAAAATGTATGCTAAAATAATGTAAATATTTTGCGTAAGTAAAAAGATTATTATTATTATAATGAATAAGTCCTTTGAAATACGTACTGTAATATCAGTTTGTCTTTATGTACGCTTTTTAATGTGCTATATTAATCATTTAAACCATCTTTTCAGAAACAATATACACTGCATATTTTTCCCTCCCTGTTTTCAAGCAGTAAAATTAGTAGGAAAATGGAGAAAAATACAAGAGTAAATACGGTAATTAATTGGAGATACAAAACTTCTCATCTTAGCATTTAAATCGCAATTTAACACCAGTAAGGTCTCCTCCCCCCAGCAGAGGGGAAAGAAAAAAAAAACCCACCTCCTCCTATTACGTTTTACAAATCGTGTAAAGGGCAAAGTCTATCACATTTTCCAAGATGCCATAAATTATGATACCTACTTTTGAACAACTGCCTTTCATCAATAAATGCATTGTGCTTAATAATGTAGTCCTTTGTCACGTTTCATAACCCCATCCATGCATTTGATTTAGAAGAAATTGCAGTCGGGTCAGGTCAATGAGAACAACAAGGTTCTCATATGTGGACTATACTGCAAAATCGCCAATATTTATAGTTCTTCAACCGAGTAAGCAATTCAGCAGAAAGATGTTTCTGAGTAGTTTGCTACTTTCTTCTTTTCTTCAAAGCCAGCAATTCCTTTAAATGCTTCAATAAGCGTGTATATTTTATGCCAATAATCTTCAAAATGTTTCATCTCCAGGAAACCAAAGCCTTCAAAAAAAATTTTTTTGTGGGGGGGGGACTCCTACCGTCTTCAAAAAAGTCCCCCCCTCAATACTACTACTACGGCCGAAAGAGGTGGCCACTTTATAATGGGAGCACCTAATAGGTGGGCCACCGTTACCTCCTATGAAGGGATGGACAATTACAGGCATGCTTTCTCCGGGATTCGAACCCGGGCCCTTCGGTACCGCAGTAGGCTCCCTATCTACTGTACTGTCTAGACGGCTATATTCAAAAAAATTAAATGTTAAAAAAAAACTTCTGAAAAATCTTTAAATGTTGCGGCCACTTTTCGTGAAAAATGGGGGGAGGGGAATCTGCTTGTCATTACTATTTTATTCATGAAAATAGATTTGCTTCATATTATTTTAGGTTAGACTAACAAAGCCATAAATAGCTTTTTATTTCTTCGTTATTACTCTCTAATATTTACATAAACTAATATTTAATCACCTAAACTAATACTTAATCACTTTCAACGGTTAATGATCCAAGTGGTATTCGAAAATTCTTTTCAAATTTCAACTTTGGCTAACACAGCAATGGACTTCTTGGATTTCCCACATTCCGCGCAGCACAGTCTGAAGCCACCTATTGCAGACTTTGGGCGCCACTCAATGCACTTAAACTCTATAACATGTCAAAACGACATAATAGGAAAGCAGGTTTGGTTTATTTGATTACGGCAAAGCACGTGAGCTCTATCTACTTAAGGGAAGGGATGGCTTCGTGGAAGACTTTCTAAGGGAAACTGGCTCGTATACACGTTACACACGAGGAAAACCACGAAAATGCCCATGCAGCCAGCCCGTTCGCCGGGTTCACAACTCGGACCGAACTACCAGTGTTCCACGACTTTACCGTTCGGCCACTGGTGGGCCATTATAGGAAAGTAAATAAAACTTGATGTTTATTTTTTAAATAAAACTTTAGTTAGTACATTCTGATTTGGTATTTTGCTTATTTTCGTTAGCGAAATGACCAATAAAATTTTAGTCGTTTGTTTCACATACTAGCTGCTTTTAAGTACACGCTATAGTAAAGTTTCTTAAGTGCATGGTACTCACTTTTGTCTTTGGTGTTTTTAACCGATTTGCATATAGAAAAGTTCCTCTCATAAAAAGTAATACTTACATCAAATATGAGAAAAATTCGCAGTAGTATTATAACATTTGGAACTACGTTCTGAAAAAATCCAGACAATTGTCCTACCCTCACTCTCTTGCCTCGTCTTCAGAATTAAAAGTTTGAAATATTTCTCTCTCAGTGAGAACTCTTCTTTATTTATGTCGCTTTGTTCATAATTTAACTGAAATTCGTATTTTTCATTCAAACGGTTCGATGATGTAACGAAGTAATGTAAGAACATGAAGCTTTTGATATCTCTCTGTAATTTATTTGAATACTCTATTCAGTCCAAGAACAACTGTCTCCTCAATCCAGCTTTGTATGGCATATCGTGATTCTTCATTTCACCATGGACCGAATGGATAAGATGACCAAGTACTGCTAGTTCGACATGGAGCCAAATCTTAAAAATCCGGGATAACTGCAAAAGCATTTTTGTAGTTTATCTTATGGGGGTATGTAAAATTGTAGTCATGCGCACGTAACATAAATGTGAGCCGTTTTCCAATTTCTAAGCCCTTCATACAAAACTTTAATTCTCCACGACACCCCTGCATTTGGACAGATAAACGTAGTAAGCTTTGATATGAGCTAATAAACCCCCTCATTTCCACTCCAAAAATTCATGACAAATAATTCACATGGAAAATATCGCCCCGGAGCAGATCGCGCGCCGCGTCCGCTCTAGCTACGCCACTGGATCAACATTTAACATAACATGTTTGCGATTTAGCTTTTTTCCTATGGAAACGGCAATTCAGATAGCAAATATCTTTTAACAATCTAGTTGCCACTGAAAATTGTGAAACTGTTATTAAGAGGTATAGTATATAACTCAGAAAACCCATAACACATTTTTTTTATGGAAACCCTACCATCCTCAGAAAAAGTAAAGGTTAAAAAAAGAAATGAAAAGAAATTACGACCCTTTATGCGGAAAAATAAAATTAAAAAATTTTTCGGAATTTTGATTTTGATTTGCAGAATCCTTAAAAGAATTCCATGGAACCCTAGGAAGCCTAGGGAATACAGTTCGAAGACTACTAGTATATAGTATAATCGGGGGGGAGGTGCTTTATAAATGAGGTCGTATTCTTAACTGTAACTGCCAAAGCTTTTCGACAAAATATTGTAATCATCGAAGTCAAATCTCACAATAAAATCTCTGAAATAATAGAACATAAAAATAAATAATAGAACATAAAATTTTTGGAACACATTGAACAGCCATTACAGACGTTACATCTAGCTCGCAAAATCGAATAAATGCCCATTTAACGATCCAGTAATCATTATTAGAACTGAAAAATCGATCATATAATGGATTGGGGAAGATTTAGGTCTGCATTTAAACCAAAACAAATACGAAATTAAGATTTTTTTTTAATCTATCTTTCTCTCTATACATAAAGAAGAATGTCCATTTGTTTGTGTGCAAATCATACAAATCTACAATTTTATTCTGAGCTTGATGGAAGCTTGCACACAAAAGTCAAAACCTTTAAAAGTGGAAAGTCATTGCACATAAGATTTCGAAAAATCGCTCCACTAGGTCCACACTAAGGGCATTTATATTAAACCACAAAATCTTTAGAAGCAGCATATCTTTAGAATTCCCAATAGAAAAACGTTGGAAATGGTAGTTAACCAAGACAGATTAATTTTCGTTTTGATCGTTTTACTGTAGCGTATTTTTTGGGTTGATCATAGTGATATCATTTCGAGAGATTTCGCTTTACTGAAGCTTTATCGATTATTTGATTATTCTTTCTTCTCGAATACTTTGCCATCTCGATTACAGTCCGGACAAGGGTAAGAAAAATTTGGAATCGATTATTTTATGCGAATTGGAATTTCATGCTATTGTCAAGTTTTCTCGCAAATATTATTCTTTAACACCATTCAAAACTTAATTTCTTTATTTTTAATGACGTTTATTCTTCTGTTATCTACAATGCGTTCTTTTTACTTTGAATACTGTTTAAATTCGCATAACTCAGTGAATTTATTCTCCTCTACTTAAAAATATTGGCTACTTCTAAATACTGTTTTTTATTAATTATAATATTGGTTACTACTTTTTTCTGTGTTTTTTTCAATTGCTTCCGGAAGTTTTGAATTGAATACTACTAATTTTTGAATCCATTTCCAGAATATGTGTTCTTTCCTTCCTGAATCGGAATTTGAGATTGTAGTTTGCTTTGCTTGCACACTTTCGCAAAGGCTTCCACCAGAGGAACAGAAACGAAACTAAAAAGCGTTAGAAAAAAGATACCAGCGTCAAGCTGTCTCTAGTTCCTTCATCTACCGGCAAGGTCTGTAAAAGTTGGAATGATTCCCAGCTACTCATAACTGTTGCCAATATGTTACGGAATCTTACTTTTTAAGTGTGGTTTTCCCAAGAACTTCAATGAGTATGAAATGGATACTGCTATGTATAGTGGCGTTATTCATATGCAAAATGGCTGAAGAAAGTGAACAGAGTTATTAGAAAATCGAATTTTGGAAGATGACGACGCCAACTTTATTCACCGCAGAAACATCTGATAGCGTTAATATAGAGAGAATAATTTTAACGCGGGAAAAAAGAATTCACCTTGGTCCGCGTTGTCAGGGATGAAAATTCACGTCATTTTCGCAGACTGAAATTTGTCTTAATTTCGCGATCGAGGCAAAATCGCGAAATTAAAAATCAAAGGCCTAACATTTTTAAGCGAAAGCAGTACATAACCACAAACAACGCAACAACACAACTGGTATTTTAACTGAAAAAAAAAATATTATTTAGTCTTTAACTGAAACTTATTTTTATAAATAATCAGAATTTGGTAACATATTCTGCAACGTTATTTTACATCAACATAACTATTTAATTGGGCGGGTGTTAGTATACTGAAATACTGGGATACACATCATTAGGTAACATGATTTTTAAAATAAGGATGGTTCAGCACATAAATTGTTTATCAGCATTAACAGGTAACAGATGGGCTTTTATGAGACTTCGCAGGAAACGATATTTTACTCGTATTGCCGAAGTTCTGTATAACTTAGAATAATTCAAAGTTTAATTATACAGTTCGAATTTTGGAATAGGATTATTATACAGACGACTTAGGGGAAATTTTTGAAAAAAATGTTATTCATTATTTAAATTGTGTACCACTATACTGTACTTTAAATAGTGTGTACTTTTTATATAATATACCTTTCGTTTATTCGTTTTACTGAAATCTTAATACTAAACAGTGCATATTTTCCTCGCATATTTGTACAGCTCTTTCAGTCTCCCGCTTTAATGATTTTTTTTTCCCCACTGATCCCCGGCGATTCGTTAAATCTGTATTTAGTAATGATTACATATTAATATTTATAAATAACTATTGTGGATTAGTATCGATTCAACCCGTTCCCAATTCAACCTTGACAGTTTTATTCCCGAATGAGCGTCAGAGTAAAACATTTGGGTATTTTATCTCAAATGAGCTCGATATGAAAATACCTCAGTCATCTCATTTATAACATAAATCAGCGTTTTTGCATTTCCTTTCATAAATAAATAATTTTAAATTATCTCAAAGCACGTACAGGCTATCTGCCTAAAGGGAGGAATGCCTTCGCGATGGACGTTCTAAGGAAAACTTGCTCAAATTCTCGTTACACATGGGAAAATCTATGAAAACGATCATCCAGCCAGCCCATTGACCGGAATTTGAACTCCGGATAAATTACTAGTGTTCAGTGGCTTTACCGTTTAGTCGCTGGTTGGCCGTATAAGTAAAAGATACAATCAGTCACTGTTCTTAGCTTAGAACGCTTCCATTATAACTTTGAGATATTCAAACCCACTGCTTATGTACATTTTTAAAACATGATTTAATTTAAAAGACATTAATTAGATCATCATAAATCAAGGCTTCTGGGTACCATTCAGTTTCAACAACAATTTTATCCACACTATCGTAATATTAACTCTTATCATAACCACCACAATGGTGGTCTCAAACACAAATTGCATGCACGATCTGAAAAAAATGACTGACCAGAATTTTTTTTTCTTCTTTTTTACAAAATGAGAATTTTTTATTAAAAAATAAAAAATTATATAGTTTAAATTTTGCTTACTAAACATTTATCAAACTATAACGAGAACAATTCTAACTAATATTAGTTAAAATATAATAGTTATATATAAATAATATAATAGTTACATATAAATATTAATAGTTATATATAAATGCGAATGTGAGTTTGTTTGTCTGTTACGCTTTCACGCCTTAATTACTTAACCCATGAAATTTTCAAGCAATATTTTCGATATATTAGAAAAGGTTATAGGCTATAAAACGTAACTTATCTGTTGAAACTTAAACTCTATAATAGGCTCTATAGCTTAAAATTATTGTCGTTGTATAAACATTAAATGTTGAACGTTTCATAACGATAAGTTAAACGATGTAAAAGTTTGTCTGCGCGTTTTTTTTTTTTTTTTTTTTCATGTTTCGTTTAAAAGTTCAAAAGAATTAATGCTTTTAACGTTTTGCTAATACTTTAAACTTTTTGAAATCATGGTGTTGTGCCTCTCACATACATCGAGAATAAGTCTGGCAACAATTGTAGTAGAAAATTTATGCATTGCTGGAATGGCAACAGCACATATATAAAAGATGTTCCGAGTTTGGCATGCTGGCTTACTTCATAAATTATCAAATTACTTACTCCCAAATAGTTTCCTTAAACTCACCTGTTCTTACCTCTACAGACGCACTTTTCAAGTTCGATGCGGAAACATCCTCTCATCTAGAAAAACAATCTTCTGTGGCGTCCCAGAAGGATCTGTCTTAGGACCAAAGTATTTCAATGATATGCCAGTTCCCTCCTATTCTAATATTCTTAAATAACCCGACGATACAGTGATTCTCACCAGTTCAAGGAACCCACAAAATGCTATAGATAAACTTCAGTTACAAGTTAACCTAATTAATAAATACTGCAATGACTGTAAGATCAATTTAAATGCAGCAAAATGCTGTGTTGTTCACTATCGAAGATACAAAAAAAAATTCCAGTTAACTATAACATCAGTACTGATAATTCTCCCGTTCCTGTGGCTAATTCATACAAATATCTTGAGGTATATGTCGACAAAGCGCTAAATTTCAAAAACCACATTCAGTACATAACAAATAAAGCAAATGCTGCCTTTATGGCCCTTTAGTCCCTGATCGAGAAAATCAAAATTAAATTTACGTACCATAAGAACCATCTACATTATCCTTATTCGACAAATTATCCTGCATGCAGTTCCAGCACTGGGCCGCTGCCAGTAAATCTGTACATCAGAAAATTAATGTACTTCAAAACAAGATCCTGAGAAGCATAATGAACGCACCTTGGTTTGTGAAGAATTCAAAAATCCACAAGGACATAGATATCTTATCCATCCATGATCAAATACTTGTTACAGGACATAACTTCTTCGAAAGTATGAAAAATTCACCTTATTCAGCCATAAAAGAACTTACGAATTATGATCCCACTGAAGACCGTGTTGTGAGTGTTTAGTGTATATATTTTAGTTTTCCTCTTATTTAATTTTTCTTCTTTTATTCAAGACTTATTTTACTCACCTGTGCTTATAATCTTACAAAAACAGAAGTTTGATATCTGACAAAGATTATGGACTTCGTGCACATTTACTTATTAACTTATATTTTACTATTTAATCAAGACTTTTCGTATTTACTGTTATTATAAAGATAGGACTTCGTTATGTTAAATCGCGTACTGTTTAAAACCTAGTTCGTGGTCTCAGGACTTACCTCCATCGCTATTGGCCAACAAACATCTTGTGATGTCCACGGAAATCACTCTCGGAAATTATTTTTCCTGCATTTATTCTTAACTTCGCAACATTTATTTGTGTTATAGAAGATTAAGGACTGATTTAACTCTTCAAACTTACAATTGTTATCGTTCTAAAGACTTTTATAATGTTTTTATTTGTAATTTACTGTTACAGTTGCTTAACTTCAATTGAACCATTCACGAAACTAATAACTGCTACCTGAGTACGCTCATGTTTCTGAACTCGCCCTCGGGTGTGGGTGTATTTTTAAACACCTTTTATCAAAAATTTTATTTACCTACGATATTAACTTACTGGTAAGAACTCTTTGTAGTTGACGCCAGACGCATAGATATGATCCTAGATCCTGAAAATTAGGCAGGCGAGACGATTGCGTTCGAAACTGAGTTTTGGGTGTGAATGAAATGGAATCCGCTGCGGATAGTAGTGATATTTATCAAATTAGCAGCATTTTAGAAGATGAGGACACCTATGTTTACGTTTTGCGATAATAAAATGCCAAAAGTTGTCTCAAGTTTAGTAAACGTTACGCTGCACTTATTCTCGTTATTCAGATAAGTGCAATTTTATGCTATTGTGGATATATATAATTCGCAAATATAAATGTGATTAGAATTATATTAAATACATCATCAAAATTCTATGATGGTATTCTAAGGAATGGTATTTAAATTTGTAGATATTGAGTATTCATTGCTATGTCGGAGCCAGCTGCAATCAGGTGTGAAAAGTAAAAATTATTTGCTCACGACATAACAAAATGGCGAGCCAGCCAGGATACGAATCCTGATAAGAATGTGCTAGGATTGTTATATTAATATAGTTGAGAAAGTATTGTGTTTGTTATACACTCTTAAACAAAAGAAACGACGCACCACGACGCACCGAGAAGATATAAAGTAAATTGGACACAAATTGATATGTGTCCAATTTACATACAGGTTTTATGCATAAAATGCATACAGGCATAAAATGGCATAAAACAGGCATACAGGCATAAAATGGCATAAAACAGGCATACAGGCATAAAATGCATACAGGTTTCGATGGAAGATGCAAAATTTTACATTTTGGGTGCCAATAAATGAACGGTTGTCGCTACAGCGCATCTGATCTGCGCAAATGGCAGGATATTTAAGAGAAGAAATTACGATTTCAGGTCATACATTCTTCACGAATTTTATTCCGTGTACTATGGTAGACAGTAACTATGCCTCGCATGCATGTGCGCGAACGATATGCGCAGATTTCAGAGTCTGAGAGAAGTCGTGTAGTTGGGTTCAAAGAAGCCGGTAGGTTTATCCGCGAATAGCTCGACATTTGAGCAGGAGCGATGCCATTATCAGACGATGTTGGCAGGAATGGATGAACCATGGCCGCACATAGCGTCAAGAAGGAAGCGGTAGGCCTAGAGAAACGACAGAACGTGAAGACCGTGAAATTGTCAGAGCGGCACTTACAGCCCTAGATGCATCATTATCATCGACTGTACATGGAACTAGTGCTTCAGTGACCGCAAGGACCATTCATAGACGGCTCACATAAAGAGGGCTGAGGTCACGGCGCCCCTTGCGCCGGCTACCACAGACCTCTGTACAACGTCGAGACCGTTTACAGTGGTGTCGGGCTCATTCACACTGGAATGTCACTGACTGAAGTAAGTGATGAGTCCCGCTTTGAACTGAGCCCCGATGACCAGCGAAGGCGAGTCTGGAGACGCCCCGGACAGCGGTGTGATATCAACTTGACTGTCTTCCGGCTGACAGGCCGACAACCAGGAGTGATGGTCTGGGATGCCATTTCATTTCATAGTAGGACTCCTTTGGTTGCCATCCGTCGCAACCTTACAGCACAGCGGTACGTCGACGAAGTTCTAAGGCCCGTTGTGTTTCCCTTCATGTCACGCCACCATGGGCTTACATTTCAGCAAGATAATGCCTGCTCCACACTGCGCATGTTTCTACTGCTTGCCTTAGTGCTTGCCGAACATTACCTTGGCTAGCAAGGTCGCCGGATCTTTCTCCTATTTAGCACGTTTGGAGCATTATGGGCAGGGCACTCCAACCAGCTCGGGATCTTGACGATCTAGCGTGCCAGTTGGACAGAATTTGGCACGATATCCCTCAGGAGGACATCCGCAACCTCTAACAATCGAGCCGAATAACTGCTTGCGTAAGGGCCAGAGGTAGACAAACGCGTTACTAACTTTTTCACTTTGTGAAGCTCTGTCACTTCAATAAATCATCCAATTTTTCTCAAACTGTAATCATTTGTTTTTCTCTACCTGTACATCACTTCTACCGATTTTCGCCCCATTCGGATAACTCCTTCTTGGTGCGTCCTTTTTTTTTTTTTTTGTTTAAGAGTGTATTATATTATCATTGAAGTAAATATTAATTTAAGTCTTCTTTGGAAAAGTTATGCGTTTTATCATCCGCAATGTTGAATTTCGTAATAGTATTCGAATCAGTTTCGATTTATTGTGTATGAATGTTATGGCCTATTTTTATTATATTCAGTTATATTTTTGGAATTGCTGAGTAACGATTTTGAAGATTTGTCGAAATGATGATAAAATCACAGATTTGGGGTTTTAAGTGGGTCTGCACTTAAAAAATGGATGTTGATATGCTACAGAAAAAGCATGCAACGGCACGCAGTGCTTTCACTAGGATGGTTAAGATTTAAAGAACGAACTTTGTAAAGTTGTTCAAGCGGATAAAGCTGTATTAAAATATAAAATTGTGAAGTTACAAACATAATTGCTGAGTTAAAATCTTAGGATTCGGAAATACTGGATTTATTGAGTACGGGGAAAGCCGCTAAGGATGATCTAGAACCAGAAGTTATAAGCTGCGAGGAATATTCAGATGAATTTATCAAGCTTAATCGTCGGGTGAAAGTGAGTATAGAGAAAGCGGATGACCGTAGTGTCAACACAAGTTCTAACACGGATAGTATCATACGCGCTTCTAATGAAAAACGGTACAAATTGACAAAAAATTCAAATTAAAAAATTCGCTAAGCAATTATTAAGTTACCTTACATTTTGGGGTCAATTTAAGGAGACGCATGAGGATAAGGAACTTAATGACGTTGACAAATTCCATTATTTAGCTCAATCAAGGTTACCATGAACTCGGGCTAGTGAGTTGATAGATAGTTATCCTTTAACAGCTGAAAATTACCCAAAAGCTGTTTCTACGTTTATGGAGTGTTTTGGCAACAAGGAAATTTTAACTGAGATATATGTGAGGGAATTGTTAAATTTAATTACCCAAAACGTACGCTTACAGGAGAAGGATCGTTTGCCGCTAGTGTCCCTGTTTGACAAAATCGAGTCCCACCTCTGATCTCTAGAGTCTTTAGGTTTAGCCCTAGATAATAATGTGTCCTGGTTATATCCCATGGTCGAGTCTTGCCTGTCGGTTGAGATGCTTCGAGTATGGCAGAGAAGCATTTTGTTCACTAACCAGGGATCACGTCTCTCAAATCTCCTGGAATTTTTGCGAAAGGTCGAAGGAGAGCAGAGAGTTAAACTAGCCAGGTCTGGATTTGAAATTTCTTCTACTTCGCGCGATGAACATTCTAAAGATGTAAAAGTTAAGACCAAAAAATCAATCGCGAGCGCAACAAGTCTAGTTGCCATCAAAGAACAAAAATGTGTTTTTTGCGGAAAATCTCACGAAAGCAAAGAATGTTTTACAACTCGACCGATGTGCTTAAAGGAAAGATTAGACAAACTACGAGAATTAAAATGCTGCCTTCGCTGTCTTAAACCAGGGCATTTTGCGAAGCAGTGTCCACAGTTTATTCAGTGCTATTTGTGTAGGCGATCGCACCCTATAATTTTATGTCCGGAGGTATCCGAGAATAATGTGGAGAATAAGGCAAAGCGAAAAGAGTCAGTAACAGTACAAAGTACAATGTCCTCTCCGTTATGTATGAATGAAGTCACTCCTCTGACTTTAATGGTTGAAGTAGTTGCAGAATGTAAAGAAGGTGGTCAGGTGCCTCTTGGATTGTGATTCCAGCGATCTGACGTTTTACAATCCACAGTTGAAGCTTTAAACCTGAAAAGCACTTCCTCTGAGAATTTTAACTCATGCCTTATTTGGAGGAACAAGGACTGAGTCAAAAATTCATAAGCGATATTCTACAAGCCCGGTTGGGGAAAGCAAAGTGTACCAATTTAGTTTTCTGGATCAAAATACCATTTGCGGAGGGATACCACGCATTCCTAAAGGTCCGTTATTGAAGGAATTAAAAAGACACCGAATTTGGATTTCAGATGTCGGTGACCCGGAAATAGAAATCCTCATAGGAAGTGATATTTATGGGCAAATACTTACTGGCGAAGTAATTCAGCTGGAGGGTGGTTTGACATCCATAAATACTAAACTGGGATGGACGTTGTGCGGGGATTCGAAAAGAACGATTATCCAAAGTTTTGAGGGTAGCCTCTCTATGTTAGTAACCAATCTTCTTACTCAAAACATGGAACCTTCTGCTGTGTAGAAGTTAGAAACTATCGGCATTGCAGATGATGTGCAGAGCATTTCCAGCGCCGCAGAAGACCAAGCGACGCAAAAACAATTTCTTAGGGGCCTCCGCAGAACCGGAGATTGTAGATATTGCGTAGGTTTACCTTGGGCTCTAAAATTTCCCCTGAAATTCCCTCTAACCTGCATATTGCAGAAAAGAGGCTCTTTGCTACTACAAGAAACCTGATAAAATTAAATAAATTTGATGAGTATAGTACGGTATTTAACGAATGGCTATTGGAAGATGTCATAGAAATTGTCCCAAAATGAGTAAAGAATGACGAGGCCATTATTTACCACACCATCCTGTAATAAAATTAGATAGCCTCACTACCAAGATTAGGTCTGTATTCGATGGGTCGAGTAAAGTCGTTGGTTCGATTTCGCTAAATGATTGCTTGATAAAAGGTCTAAACCTTGTAGAAGAAATCTCAACCATTCTAATGCGGTTTAGGGAAAACGCAATCGGTGTAACATCTGATATTAGGCGGGCCTTTGAAATTGAGTTAGAGCGTGAGGATCAAAATTACTTAAAGATTTTTTGTGGTGGGTAAATAATAGAATGGAAGTATTTCGCCACAAGAGGGTTGCTTTGGAGTAAAGTAGTAGCCCATATTTATTGGCAGCTGTGATTTCGTTTTATTTGTCCCATGTTGCAGCTGAATTCAAAGCTGTTGCGAAAAAACTTGTCAAATCATTTTATGTTGACAATTGTGTCACATTAGTCGATGATGCCGAAGAGCTAAAACTTTTTATGAGCCAGTCGATTACTATTATGGCAGAAGCCAAAATGGATCTTCGAATGTGGACTTTTAATCACTATGGTGATCAAGAGCTAGCAGCTGAAGATAGTGATCCAGTCTCCGCAGTTCTAGGCTTGCAGTGGGACCGACGGGATGACAGCCTTACAATATCCGTCCAAAGAGAAATCGTTAAAAGAGACGTATCAAAAAGGAAACTATTGTCTCTAATCCATGCTGTTTTTGACCCGCTGGGTTTCTTTGTGCCCGTCATATTACCTGCGAAATTAATTCTTCAAGAGGCCTGGGCAACAAGATCGAACCAGATGAACTTCAAACAAGATTCATAAGATGGCACGAGAGGTTGTCTAAGCTTTCCCGCCTTAAATTACCTCGTCGCATGGGTTATGGAAATAAATACTCGTGGACTCTACACGTCTTTTGCGATGCCAGTCAAGCCGCTTATGCAATCGTCATTTTCTCAAGGAGTAAGGAAGAAGACAAAGTTTTCCTGAACGTCATAGCAAAATCACACGTATCGCCGTTAAAGATAATAACTATTCCACGTTTGGAGTTGCTAGATTGGGCAAGGTATACTGTTGAAGCCCTGTACTTAGTTGATGTCCCGATATATTACTGGACAGATGCTACTGTGGCTCTTAGCTCAATACAATGAGAGGAAAATTGGACCGTATTTGTAAATAATAGAGTAAAAAAGATTCTACAAGTCTCGAAACTGGAATGTTGGAGACATATCCCTGGGAAATTGAATCCTGCAGATGTGGCATCTCGTGGCTGTACTCCTGAACATTTACGACAATGCAATTGGTGGGAGGGCCCCGAATTTCTGAAAAGATCTCCGGAAGAATGGCCAGACTTTGAGTTTACTCCAGATGAAAATTCTATTGCAGAAAAAATTCAAAAGGGAGTGATTGCCAATTTGAGCATAAAATTAGAAGATTCCGAGTGGTATAAAAGTTTCTCGAGTTTTCTTAAAATAGTTCCGAGTATTCTGCTGGATTCTACGCTTTGCTAATAAACTAAAAAAAACCTCCTATGATTCGGATGCCATAACAGTAGAAGAAAAAAACTATCGCCGAAACATTTTTGTGGAGTTTGGAGCAAAGAACTTTCAAGAGAAAGGAGCTTTCGTCCACGGAATCTTGGTAGTGAGAGACAACGACGGAGGCCTCGGAGTTTAAAAACTAAAGGCATTGAACGTGATGATGATTTCTGCTTCCTTTATCCCCTCTTGCTTCCGTCCAAGCATTATTTGACTGAATGCCTAATGTGGCCAATGGCCAAAATTGTAAAAATATTCAATAGTACAGATGGTGCTAGAAGAGTGGTACCGGTAAAAACAAGCAGTGGATATTTGGTAAGACCAATAAAAAAACTGTATCCACTAGAGGTTTCAGCTACCAGCAACCCTGCAAACGAAAGCAGATTTAGGTACGGCAGACTCTTAAAATCAAGGACATAATCTTAGACAAAATGTACAATATAGACGTTTTGGACTTATATCCTTTTTGTTTAGCAATGACTGCAATTGTTTTAGGTTCATTCTTTTTTAATCTCATTTTAGTATGCTTCATCATATACACTGCATGTTAACCAAATTTCTCTTATGTATTCCTAAACTAATGCATTTATATTGGTTTTGTGGCTTACTCCCCCATAGCAGAGAATATCCTCAGGATGCCCTATTTAAATCGCAATATCCCGGGACATACTTAGGATACCCTGAGTATGTTGATTCTCAGATGTCCTGAGGACATCGTAATTTAACATCCTGAGGATGTTCTGTTTAAGTCGCTATATCCCAGAATATGTGAGGATGTCCTGAAAATATTGATTTTCAGATGTCCTGAGGACATCGTAATTTAACATCCTGAGGATGTCCTGTTTAAGTCGCTATGTCCCGGAATATGGGAGGATATCCTGAAGATGTTGATTCTCAGACGTCCTGAGGGCTTCACCAATTTCACATTCTGAGGATATTCGTACTGCATTTTCCGGAGGACTTCTGTTGTAAAGCATTCTGAGAATATTATTTGTTTCCAAATTTACCAACTTTAGTTTTTTGACATTGCACATCTGACAGCATGCATATTATTTAATTTTTCACACGTAGTTTGCTAAGCGTTGTTTCTAAATGCTGCTTATTAAAATATCAATATCCAGGTTATTATTGCTATTTCGTTATTAATTTTAACTGATATTTTTTCTAACATTTATGAAAACTTATTTATTTCTAGAATACTTACTAAATTTTAAATAATACGTATATTTGAAAAAAAATGTTTAAATTACTTACATAATTACTTTCAGATTTTCAGATTGCAAACGTTGCTATAAATACGGGCAAGATTAGAAAAAATAGACTTTTTTTTTTTTTTAAATTACAGGACGGAAAATGCTTTTCAAACGCGTACTATTATTGCTATCAAATTTCAGTATCTTTTGCAAGCAACTCAAGAAGGTTCATCGGCCAGAGATTTAGTTGCAAATTTTCAACCATTTGGCGAAAACTATTATAATGCTATTGAACAACTGAATTCTCGTTTTGCTAAAGATGAACTATTAATTCAGATTTATGTTTGTGAACTTTTAAATCTAGTTTTAACGCAAGCGAAAAGTGGCGCAAATTTTATTTTGCGGGTTCTTTATGATAAATTGGAGACTCAGCTGCGAGCATTAGAGACTTTAGGGGTAACGTCTGAAAAATATGAAGACATGTTATATCCTTTAGTAGAATCAGCTCTGCCAGAAGTTCTTATCAAGGAGTGAGAACGTACACATAATCGTGTAAAAAATAAAGACAAGATGAACATGTTACGAAATTTATTAGAATTTCTTCGTTTGGAAGTCGAAAGTGAAAAAAAATATCTTCTTCTATCCTGGTTTGCAAATGATCAATTTGAAAATTTTAAAGCGAAAGAAAAAATTCCTACTGCAGCTTGTATATTATCTAATGAAAAGCAAAGAGCTGAGAAAAATGGCAAACATTGTTTATTTTGTAATACCTCAGAATGCTTTAAGGCTGCTGTGATGTCACTGGAGGCGAAAAGGGAAACATTGAAGAAAAAGAGGGCTTGTTTCGTCTGTTTGAAACCAGGACCCAATTTTAAGAT
The DNA here is from genome assembly GCA_000611955.2 of Stegodyphus mimosarum. NCBI lineage: Eukaryota > Metazoa > Arthropoda > Arachnida > Araneae > Eresidae > Stegodyphus > Stegodyphus mimosarum. The sequence continues at coordinate 261,019 of KK113172.1, forward strand.
CTGCAAAGCTTATTTAAAATGTATTATATGTAAGAATAAACACCACAGCATTATGTGTCCAAATATAAATCAATCAAATTAAGACAAACAGTCTGAATCGGATGCACAGGTTCTTTTGTCACCAAAAAATTCGCCAACATTGTTTTTAACTGTATTGGTAAAAATAATCAATGATGACAGGTCCGGAATCATTCGAGGATTATTTGATACTGGTGCTCAGAGATCTTTCATACAAAAGATATTGCGGAGAAACTACGACTGAAACCTGTAGATCAAGAAATGATGAGTCATGAGCTTTTTGGGGGCAATGAAACTAAACAAGAGTTCCACAATGTCTACAATATTACATTACAAAGCTTGTGTTCAAATTTCAAGTACACTATTTCAGTTTTGGACGAAAGGAAGATATGTGGTGCAATTCCACGTGTAGAGGATCCTGATATTTATCCAATTTTGAAGAAGAAAAATATACGTTTAAGTGATACAGGAGAGTATGTGCCTGAAATAGATTTATTAATAGGAGCAGATTATCTTGGTGCATTATTGACTGGGAGAATTGAGCCCATTGATAATAATTTGGTAGCTATTAAAACAAAACTTGGATGGACGCTTCAAGGTAAATAAAGAAACTACTCAAAAAATTTGGAGAGTATTGTATATGCTAATAATTTAGATTTGACGGAATTATGGAACCTAGATGTCATCAGTATAAGATGTCCAGCAGAAGTAAAGTCAAGGCAGGTAACCGATGAAGAAACGGTAGATTTTTTCCATAAAACTATTAAAAGAAAAGAAGACAAAAGATACGAAGTATGTTTGCCATGGAAAAGTGGACGTCCAGAATTAGAAATGAATAAAGAATTAGCCACTAAACGGTTAATGTCAACTACCAAAACTCTCATCAGATCTGGATATTTAATATAATGATGTGTTTAATGAGTGGATTCGGGATGGATTTATTGAAAATTGTAGATAAAGACGAGAAAAAGGGACACTATTTACCACATCATCCTGTGATAAAAACTGGTGTAACAACAACAAAAATTCGTCCGGTTTTTGATGCGTCGACGAAAGATTCCAAAGGAAATTCCTTGAATAATTGTTTAGAAAAGGGGCCAAATTTATTAGAATTGGTAACCAAATTGATAATGCAGTTTCGGAAAAACGCAATTGGCGTAACATCAGACATCAAAAAAGCATTTTTACAAATCCATTTGAATCCAGAGGATAGGGAATATTTTAAATTTCTGTGGTGGAAGGATTTATTAAGACGAGAAGAAATAATCACTCTCCTACATTGTAGAGTGGTATTTGGTGCTTCTCCTAGTCCCTTTTTACTAGAAGCAACTATAACTTACCATCTAGAGAACGCTCCGGATGAAAGGAAGCAAACAGTTTGTCGACTCAAGGAATCCTTTTATGTGGACAACTGTATTACGAGTTTAGAAAATAAAGAAGAAGCAGAAAATTTTATTTCTGAAGCTAAGGAGCTGATGTCTTCAGCACAATTCGAACTACGAGGCTGGGTGACTTCTGAACAAATTGTAGAGGAGACACATGTCAAATTCATATCAATTCTAGGTCTGTCTGGGGACACTGAAACCAACTTGCGGCAGTATGGTTGAAATTCTAGAAAAGAGGATTACTAAAAGAGTTGTGTTATCGGCTGCCCTATTATTATCTGACCCTATTGGGATAACATGCCCCGTTTCATTGATACCTAAATTATTGCTTCAAAACATTTGGAAGAGGAAAATTAATTGAGACGATGTACTTCCAATAGATATATCAAATAGATTTTTAGCCTGGGTCAAGGAACTATCTTTACTGAAAGAATGTATAATTCCACGGAGACTCGTCTCAGGTCCATTTGAAGACTGCCGAATAAGTCTACATTGTTTCTGTGATGCCAGTGAAGTTTCCTATGCTGCCTGTATTTTCTTACGTTCTGAATTTAATGTGAAGATTTTAGTCAAGTTAGTAACGAATAAGTCAAAAACGAATAAGAGAGTGGCACCTACCAAAGAGATTACAATTCCTAGATTAGAACTCTTGGAAGCTTTGATCGTATCAAGATTATATGGTCAAGTCGTAGACGAACTGGAATTGAAAGACAATACAGTGTATTTTTGGACTGATTCAACTGTTGCTTCAACATGGATCGAAAGAGAGTTCTTGGAATACGTTTGTAGGAAACAGAGTCACAGAAATAAGAAAGAATACTAACCCGAATGACTGGCATTTTGTGACAGGGCATATGAACCCAGCGGATTTGCCTTCAAGAGGTTGTGATGCTAAGAGGTTATTGAAAAGCAAGTGGTGGGAAGGTCCAGAATGGTTATGGAAGTCACAAGAATTTTGGCCATTAAGTGAAAAACAAGTCATTGATGAAAATTTTGTTGGATCGGAAGCGAGAAAAATGATAGTCAGTAATGTGGAGCATGGATCAGTTAACTTCACTGAAAATTTACTCTATTTCTCGAAATACACGAAGATTCTTAGAATGCTTGCCTGGATACTTCGTTTCATTAAAAACTGCCAACGAAAAGAAAAACTTAAGAAAACTGAGTTGACTTATGAAGAAGTTCAATCAGCGGAAAACTGTTTGCTAAAATTAATTCAGCAAGAAAGTTTTGCCAGAAAAAAATGAAAATCTTGAAGAACGTGCAAACATTCAGAGACGAAAATGAGATTGTTCGACTCAGAACAAAGCTTCTCTTGGGAGATGAAGAGGAAAATTTCAAGTGCCCCATATTGTTGTTGCCCGGAAACCATGAGATTATTCGTCGACTGGTAAGGCAAAAACATTGTGAACTACAACATGCAGGACTTAGAATTCTGATTGCCAATTTAAGAGAAGATTACTGGATTATTTCGATCAATAGATTAGCGAAACAAGTTAGCTCTAGTTGTATTTCATGTAAAAGATTTAAAATCAAACCTACAGAACCACCTTTGCACCTCTTCCTAAAAACAGAATAAAGGCTGCTGCAGTTTTTGAAGTTATAGGGATTGATCTCGCAAGCCCTTTGTATTTGCGTTCTGGCGAAAAGACATGGGTTGTACTTTTTACCTGTGACATTTATAGGGCTGCCCATCTTGAATTAGTCAACTCCCTGTCTACAGATGTTTTTATTATGGCTTTAAGAAGATTCTTTGCCCGGAGAGGTAAGTAAATTTAATCTACACTGACAACGGTACAAACTTCATTGGTTCAAGCAATGCTCTAAAAAATTTAGATTGGGAGATCATGTCGTTTTCCACTATCAAGAAAATCAAATGGAATTTTAACCCTCCAATAGCCACCTGGTGGGAAGGATGGTGGGAGCGCATGATTAGACTGTTGAAAGAGATGCTAAGAAGAATTTGGGGCAGAAAAAGTCTTCACTATAAAGAGTTGGAAACTATTTTATGTGATTGCGCGATAAACTTTAGGCCACTTACATATATTGAAGACAATTTGGAAGGTCTGAAACCATTAACTCCCGCTTGTTTCTCACGAAGTATTCCTAGCAGTGAAACAACTGATTTAGACGAAATCGACAGTAAAAGCCTAAATATAAGATTGCGTTTTGTACAAAAATTAAGGCAGAATTTAAGAATGAGATTTCGGAATGAGTACTTAGCAATGTTGATTCATAAAGGTAAGAGCCGAGAAGAATCTTTAAGAGTTGGGGAGGTCGTTCTCCTAGAAACTGATGGCAAACGTATCAACTGGCCTTTAGGAATCGTCATTGAAGTCTTTTCCAGAGCAGATGGACACGCAAGAATTGTCAGAATGAGAACAGCTGATGGAGAGAAGTTGAGACCATTCCAGAGACTTTATCCGTTAAAAGTCAACAGTTCCAAAAAGTTACTATTCATTGCCCAAGATGCTCAAAGGGATGAAAGTGCCTCTACGCCCTGCAGATAATGATTCAGACTCCAGTGAAGATGATGATTCATCACCCAAAGTCCCAGATTTTGTTACTACAGCTGGTCGACGTGTTAAAATTCCCAATAGACTTGATTTATAACTTTTGTTGTAATTTATAGGTATCCTACAAATTGCAAGGTGGGAGGATGTTTGAGTAATACCAGCTACAACTCAATTCTGTTTAAGTTTTATTTTTAAAAATAAGCTCTATCCTTTGTTTGTAAGAATAACTGCTTCTAAACTTTGGAAATATCTGCAATTAATGTGTTTTTTCATATTAAATCCATAGTTATTTTCGAATCCTTTAAAATACTATTAAAGTGTCCTACCTTCCCTCTAGCTGCTTTAACTCCGTAACTATCATGGATGGAGGTTCTATTTCGTATAAAGTATATTATGGAATAGCGTTAGCAATTTTTTTCATTCTGAAGTTATTTAAACAAACAAATAAAAAAGAATGTTTTGGACATTTTGTTTTCATGGTTACAGTTCAGTATGTATTGCACGAAATGTGAAAAAACTGAAGTCATATCTTTAATGCATTTTTTTTCCAAATAAATTTTAAAAATACTGCAAAACCAAATTTGAAGCACTAGTATTATCGGTGTCAGTGAATTGTGTGGCTGAAATTTTTTTAATCTAGCTTATACATTCAATTTCAAAATATTATGTATGATTTGATGCTCATTATTTTATTCAAGCAATAAATTTATATTAAATAGTTTGATTAATTACATAAAAATAAGAGTGCATAATTTTGTCAAAAATATGCATGCTTGAAATAATATCTTAATCTAGTTTGTAATTCAGTTTTAAAAAATGGAGGATTAGAATTTTTTTTTTTTATTCTGTTACCTACAGCGGATTTGGAAATGTATGAACGTGTGTTTGTACGTATGTTCATATACGTGTATATGTATACACACATGCATTTGTATTTACAAATATACATGCATACATAAACACATACATATATATATTTCTGAACTTCGTCCTGCTAACAGAACGGTACCTTTTTTTTACAATTTTTTTTGAGTATTTTATAAAATTTTAAGCAGTTTTTTGAATTGCATATCGTTTTAAGATTCGACTTGTAACTGAAGAAAAAATATTGTTATTCAGTCAAATGCTTATGATTGCTTTTAACATTTTCTCATAAATATTCTTAGCCTTTTATTGTATTTTAGATATTATGTAAATTGAACATGAGAATATTAGGAAAGCTGAAGAATTTGAATAGCTAGCATAATACATGTACTTTTTCATCCTTCTAATTGCTTTAGAAACCAATGCACTATTATTATATAATTATTGAATTTTTTTTTAATGTTGCAGGATGTCTAACATTCAGAATTATTACTACAGAATTTTAATGATAGTTTTGCTTGAGTTGACATAAGCTGTCTGGTAAAAAATAAAATAAATTTGTGTTTAAATTATATGCATTTCTCTTAATGTTTCATTAAAGATGAGATGGAAAAATAAATGCTATCCAGAAATGTGAACCTGAACTTGAAATAACAAGCTGTACTAAATATTAATTATTAATGTTTGTATTATTTTAGAAACGACCATTATTAAAGTTTCTGCCCCCCTTCCCTTCTTCAGTTTTGAAGTAATTTATACTAAAGTAAATCATAATTTATATTTTAATAACACTTCTATTTTTTAAATATGTACATGTATTTCCGTTATATGCATACGTGTATTTAGCATAAAATGTCATTGAATAATATATTTTATTTTTACTCATGAATCATTACTTTAAATCATGAATTATAAGCAAATATGTTTCTCATTTGTGTTTTCGTTGTGTGTTAGGAAGAGGGAAAGGAACGACTGCAGTGTTTTAATTAAGAAAATAAATAAAACATTTACACAATTGTTTATTGAAGCAATTAGTACTACTGTGTGATTTCCAAACATTGAATAATTTTAAAATATAATTTTCATAAAAGAAATTTGCTTGTATAGTTTCTAAATTAAGTTTTTTAACAGAAGTTGAAATTTGAATTATTTCCTGAATCATTAGTGAGGCCAGTATTTTAATAAATAGCATACAAATTTATTTTTCCGAATGTATTATAAAGAGCTCATTTAAGTTTATTATTTATATAATTCTTGACAAATCATGTAGCATGTACCAGTTAAACATTTACCAAAGCCTATTAATTACCTGTGGTACTACTAAACAAGTGTGATATATATTGTCATATTAGAGAACATGACTATCATTGATGCTTAGTTCAACAAGAATTTAACTATATCCTGAGAAATGCTGGGAACTTTTCAGAAGTGGGCATCTTAGGAAATGATGGGGCTTCATGAGAAATATATATGGTTTTATTATTTTTTATTTAATTTATTTATTAATTTTTTTAGTTGAGAATGAAAAATGGATTTTCAGATGTTCAAGTGAAAGATTTCTGTTTAATTATAAAGTCTGACACTCAAAAAAGGTGAATTTATTTTAAATGCACTATTATAAATGTAAGGACTAAAAATTTGAGATCTGAGTAATCTCTTCTTGTACATGAAAAATTTCGGTACTTTCTGATCATATGCACTCACAGTTTCAATTTTTGCTAAAATTGCAAGAATATTATCATGTGTATATACTCATGATACGTATAGTATATACTCATGTGTATATACTCATGATAATAGCAAGCTATGAATATGCATACCACACATGCCTTTATATTTAATCTTTATTTCTGAATAGTATTTTGTTGGATGAAAATTATGTGAATATCGGCTATATAATTTTATTTTCGTCTCCTAAAATTTCTTGTTTCTTATAAAATGCTTATTCGAATTACTATATGTGAACAGGGCAAGAGATTTGAACTATAAACTAACCAAAGAAACATTTTTCCAATTTTCAAAGCTCTGCAGATAGTCGGAAAGTACCAAAATTTTTAATAATTTTAAGTTTGATATTTGATACTTTTGTATTAATTCTTCTATTCTATTATTCTGTTTTCAAACTTTCTGTAGAGATCTCGGCTAGTCAGAATGTTATAACCGTGCAGAAAAGAATTTGATATTCAAGCTTGAAAAAATTTAGCTGAAGTACATTGGTTATCATAAATTAAGGAAAATTCACAAAAATCACGATTACTGAAAAAGTTACATGTAGAATTTTATGAAATTTACCCACAATATACAACACATAGTAAGGTATCAAATAACATAAAAAGAAATTACCAGACAATTATGGTAGTATAGAAATTAGCACATGTATAAAATGAACAAATCGAAGGTGTTATATATGTCATCTTTTACATGTTTAGCATTAAATTATTTAAAATGCATTTAATTAAATATAAATAATTTTGCAGTAATTTAAAGAAAATGTATAAACATTATTTTGAAAAGTGTGTTTTTTTCTGCATTTAATCATAAGACAGTGCCTTATATTTCTAAATTTGTTTATTCTTCATGCAAATAAATAGGTTTACGAAAATTTGTCATATTAATAGTTGACAGAAGATTTAGCATTATTATAAGTTTTTTTAATAACAGATTAAGTTAAAGTACTTTTTATAAAGTCTCTCTGCAGTTGAAATTTCAAAGGTAAGTGGTTAAATAGTTTCTTTATTCCACATTAAGTAATTTTATCTAGTAAATTAACAATACTCATATACTAGAGGTAACAGAATACTTAAATTTTCCTTGAAAACAGAAAAATTTTTAGACATTTTAAAAAATTCTCAAATTGAACTATATGGGAAACTGAAAAATGTTATATATGAAATATTTCATAAATGAAGTGTAAATATTTTCATGATTTCACTGCATGATATAATTCACTGCATATTTTATATATTTTTTTTATTTCTATTTTGAGACCAAATGAAGAATGAATTAAACATTGCCATAGGCATTGAGAGTTGAATACTACTCATTTCAAAATAAAATGAATTAATAAATTTATGGGAAATTTTACACAGCCTATATTCAGCAGAAAGAATAAACTGAATATACTCAGAAGTATTAATAATTGGTACAGGTGATTCCAGAATAAAATGCCTAATAGCATCATGGTAATAAATATACAGTAGAATTTCATTTAGAGTCTTTCTTTATTGCATAAAATGCATACTTAAATTTTATGATATTGTCATATAAATAGCAATTATTGTTTTATTTTGCTTTCAAATGAATAGTTAGTAATAAAATACTAGACGAGGTAACCTTTAACAGGTGCATAATTTAGTGCTGATTTCAAGTGGCAAATTTCATTTTGTTGAATTTTGCATAACAATGAACCAGAGCGTATTATTTTCAGATTTTTTTTTTAATCCAAATGGGCTGTTAGTCTTAAAATGTGACTTCATATCATCCATTGTGAACTCGTTTCACTTTTCATTCAAGTCTCTTACCATGTGGCAAAATGAAAGATATTTATCTTTCACATCTAATCGGTTAGTAACAAGCAAAGCTACTTAAAAGCAACACAACTCTTAAGAATATTATATTGTTTTACTTTTTAATCTGACTGATTTAAAATGCATTTAATTCACATATATTTAATTAAAAATATGAAATATTTGTATATAATTACATGATATGTTTCTTCACTTTTCAAACATGCAGAAGATATATAATTTTCCGGTCTTTCTCTATATAACTCTCGGAAGATATATAACTATCCGTATTCTGTAAAACGTTTTGCTACTTCCCCTTGGCCATCTCTATTGATAATCTACACTGATAAACCATCTTAAACTTTGAGCTCTTTTGAGTGACTGCTAAAATCTGAGCCTTTTCAGATTTTTTTTTAAAATATGTGAACAGAAAGATAAAATTTTAGAGCTTCTTGAGTTACCTTTCTAATGATGCAGAAAATTGCTAATGTCAAGAACATCATTTTTACTACTAAATATTAAATAGTTACAAAAGTACTTATTCATATTTATCTATTCTGTGGCTAAAAATTGATTTAGTTTTATAAATAAAATTTTCTTTTAATAATTTCCCAACAGTCTCACCAAAAGGTAAAAAAATTCCTTACTTGTATTAATGAAAGATGATTCATTTAATTTTTAAAGATTATTAAGTGTTAATTTTATTGAATTTTGAATGCAAATTAACTGAAATTAGAAACTGATTTTGTAGAATAATTTAATTATGAATATATTGAAGAATTCAATTTTAAGCTTTGAATGTTTGAAAATGATCAAAAGATTTTTAATATCTTAAAAATAAAAGTAAAATTTTCTATTCTAATATTTTTTATTAATAATTCATTTTAATTCTCTTGCTCACTTTCAGATATATTTACAAACTATTAAATTGACATTCAGATTAAAGAAAATAAGTTGCATAAATATTCTCAACATTTCTTATTTTTCCATAGTACGCACAGGAGAAGGACCTGAGATTATTTGCGAAAAATAAAAAAAGGTTTTAGGTCATCACAACACCTTCACTGGAATGTAAGGAAGACCTCCGCCAATCGGGTTGGGTTCTTATTGATTTTCACTTTTGAAAATAAGCCGGTCATTTACAAATATACTCCCAAAGAAAACGATTTTTCTTAGTGCAAAAATTAGCAAATCAGTTCCCCCCCTTTTTTTTCTTTCACAATTACGAATGAAAGTTAGTAAAATCTGTATCTTAAAATCTTTGAATACAATTTATATTATATTAGTAATTAATTAGCTCCATTTATAGATTTTCTGGTGCGCTATTCATATTCAATTCAATGGAAATGAAAATAATATGTAAACTCGGACTTCAAGTAAGTAAAATCTCGAAATCTTTACAACATCATTTTTGCATAATTAACACATAATTGAAATGGTTGGTTAAACATAAACACAAAATTGAAATGATTGTTTATTTAATTAAAGCAAAGCACATGGGGGTTATCTTCCTAAGCGGAGGGATGCCTTCGTGGAGGACTTTCTAAGGAAAATTTGAGGCCGAGCTGTAAAGTCGCTGAACACTGGTAGTTCGTTCCGAGGTTCGAATCCAAAGAACGGGCTGGCTGCATGGACGTTTTCGTGGTTGTCCCAATGCGTAACGTGTATACAAGCCACTTTTCCTTAGAAAGTCCTTCATGAAAGCATCCTTGCCCTTATGCAGATAGCCCTCGAGGCTTTGCCGTAAATGAAACACGTTACACATGTGGAAAAACAGGAATACGACCATGCAAGAGATCAATTCACCAGGAATCGAACACCGGATCGAATTACCAGTGTTCAGACACTTTACCGCTCGGCCGCCATAATTGAAATGTCTTCGTGAGCCATATAAAATCGCTTTGAGAGCCGCCAGTTCGCAGTACTACCGTATGGCGCAAAAAGCTAACGAGAAGAAAATAAGAAAAGGTTGCTATTAAATTCTGATTAGTAAAAAGGGGCAAACACGAACACATGCTTCTATAAGTCAAGTGATTATTTTATTGTGGAAAACGGAGAGCGAGAAGTCATAAATTCCGCCTGCTTTAAGTTTAGAAGAGGGGTGGGAATTATGGCAAAACCCCTCGAAGACCGTATACCTAAAAGGAAGAATATCTTTGTGAAAGACTTTCCAACGGAAAGTGGACCATATTCACTTACACATGGGTTACCCCATTATTTGGGGGAGAACTACCAGTTTTCAACAGTTTTCCCTGCCAATTGCTGCTGGGCTCGAGGGCTGGAAAACAAGACTGAGTTGGGAATGGTGGTCGAGTGATATGGCTAAGTTAGGAATAAAATAAACAGGAATGAATTGGGAAAAACTTGAAGGAATATTATTTCATCATTTTTCATCATTATACCAGAAAATAGAAACTATCGTATTATTATTGCACAAAAAAGAAGAAGAAAAAATCACTATCCCCTGAGAGCAACAACTAGTACTATTGAAAGAATTTATTCGTAGTAATTTGAATTAATATAAAGGAGGAATATACGTGTTATGCACACAGAGCTTTAAGAAAAAAAAAAAAAAATTGAAACATCGCAAGGTAAGATGAGGCCAAAGAAAGGTGGAATTTGGAGATGCTTCCTCATGTGGGGAAGAAAATTCTAAAAACCGCCCTCTTCACCAGGCCATTTGTATATGTTCGTCAGCTCCATTTTTAGCCTTCTCCGTCACGTGCCATGGGTTATTAACATCAACAAAAGACAGGAAGAAAAACAATTAAATATATGGACTTCCTGGCTGCTTTGCGTGCTTATGCTCCTGTTTAAATTTCAACCACGAAATAAATTGTATGAAAGAAAACAGTTTGAATTTCCTCGCAGGTCAATAATATTTCAATCTACCCTTCAGTCTCAAAAAACACTGTCACGTCCTTCAATAAGTCGTTTTGCTTTTTTTCACATCACATTTTTACAAACTTTTCTAAAATTCTCTGGGCCCTCATGCCCAACAAAAAGACGAGATCCTGTTGTTGTAATTTGATGGATACCGATACAATTGCAAAATTAAAATTCGTAAGCGTTTTCATTCCATTTTTAAACATACGTAAAAAAAGAACACTTTGCAATACTTGAGAAAAGTGCCGCACTTCTGAATCGCGCAAAAATAAAGAAAAATGCAGTCGTAAAATGACTCAGTTTTGTTATTTCCATTGTCTAGAGAGTTTCACTGCAGTGCAAGAGCATATGACTGCTACTCTATGTTTTAAAAAGAATTTGATAGTCAGAAAACAACATTTGATATACATGGTACCCTCTACAGATACATACATATTTCATTTTTGAAAACTGACACAGTATCCAGTTTTATTTCAGGCAACTCAGTACTTATTTTCCACAAAATGAAACCTTATATCATTACTTTCAGAATACCGTGGAACATCGATTCGCCTCACTTCATGAACATTTCGGTTCACGAACAAAAAAAGCCTCGGATGACGAACAGTGTGCGTTTTTCATGTCTCAAAAGCGCGACTTAGAATATATATTAGATTTATATATAGCATAGTTCTAATACAGAAATTTTGATACAAAATCGGACTTTTTCTGAAATGACATGCAATTTTCTTCCATATTTCGATTCTACGGCTCAAATTATGTCTAGATATTAAATTCTGTAATTTTTGGTAAGAAATTTATGGAGAAGTTTAAAAATTTATCTTGACGCAATTTTTTTAGTTGCGCCGCTTAGCGAACTTCTTAATTTACAGCAACCTATTTTTTTTTTTTTCCTTTTCTTCCGCATGAGCGGAAAAAAGGTCCATCGTTCATTCTTTCAAAAAGTGCGTAAACCACATTTTCGTTATTACCGCTTATAATAAATAAGCCAAATTTCTAAACGCGTCAATATATAAATTCAAGTATATCTTGGGAAATTTTGAATAAAAAACTCTAATTTTTTGCAAGTATGCTTAGGAAATACATCTACTTAAAGATGATGGTAAAAATTTTGTAGATTATAACACAAACTTTTTTCGAAAAATATATAAAAAATTATTCAAAAATACAAATTTTAAAAATAAATCACAAAAAAATGGGTGAATTTTATTTGGAATGAACCTAAATTTCAAAAGGTGAAAGGAAGAATCAAATAAGTTTAATAAAAAAAGAGATAATAAATATATACCAAATTCAATTAACATTGAGGAGTTAAAATTTGGACAGCTAATTTTTCAAAAACTACTCGTGCGAATTTTACAGAACTTCGCCCTTTGGCATAATTTGAGGCGTAAAATGGAAATATGGGGAAAAAAACTTGCATGTCATTTCAGAAAAAGGGCGATTTTCTGCCAAAATACCTATATTAGAACAACGCTATATATAAATCTAATATATATCCTAAGTCGCGCTTTCGAGACATGAAAATCGCAAATTGAATTTCGTCAAACGGCTCAGCAGAACGAGAGATATAGAACTGTCCCATTTTTTTTTTCGCAGTATACCTTATGCCACATAATTAGCAGTCAGATACTTCTGGAAACATCATTTTAATATTTTCCATTCCTTAACTCACGTTAACAAAACTTGGCAGCAAATGACTTTCGATTCGAAGGAAATTATGACCAGATTCAGCTGCAAGCAGTTTGAGCGCTTTGACACTTAGGGCTGTTTTTGTTTTCTATGAGTCTCTGGAATGAAATAATAAATTGAAAATATGAAAATGTTACCACAAAAATAAACTGAACAAGAAAAAATTCTAACTTCAGAAGCAGGAACAAGAGTCGGTAGAAGTGTCTTAAGAAGAGTGAAAAATTATCCCAGTTCCCTTAAACGGGAAAACTGTGAAAAATCGGTTAAGATACAAAGTTTTCACGTAACGATTTCATCTCGATAAAGCAGCATCAAGCTCACCATTTGTATTTTCAATGAAAATGTCATGTCTTACTTTAGGCATCTTTTCAAAATATAGATGACAACATATCTCATTGGGGCCACCAGCGGCTGAGCGGTAAAATTGACCTACACTGGTAGTTCAATCCGGGGTTCGAACGTCAGCGAACATGCTGGCTGCATCAGCGTTTTCCCCATGTGTAACATGTATACGAGTCAGTTTTCCATAGAAAATTCTTCGCGAAGGGATCCCTCCTTCTTTGTCCTTGAGAGCTTTGCCATAACCAAATAAACCAAACCAAACTATAATCGGAGAAACTTGAAGCGGTGCTATTGTGTAGTTTAAATAAACAATCATCTTTTGTCTAGAAACGAATTAATGCGTTTTACATTAATTTCTGGGGAGAAAATTATTTCAGCGCACAAACATTTCGACTGACAAACGGCCTTGTAAAACGAATTAGGTTCATGAGCCGAGGTCTCCTTACACTACATCTTTTTCTAATGAAAATTTGCCAAACAAATGGACAATACGCAGAGGCAGATGTTGAATACATTCTGCTTAAGCCAACAAGCTGTTTTTAATGTAGAAACAAAGGTGAAATTTATGGTATTAAATCACAACAGACAATGTACTCAAAATAACCATTTACAGGATCCACATTCAATCCACAACCCACAAGCGGCAATAAACGAAATTTGTTTATATTTCGGGAAAACACACATTACAGGTCATCTGGCCTGCAGTAAAATTTAAATTTCTCAAGCACATTAAAATTCAAGTTTTACGTATCTTATAAAGCTTTAATTCCTGATACTATAGGTACGCCGTTCCTACAAAATGACGTGTTAACCGTGTGATAGGAATCAAAGAACTAATATAAAAAGCAGTTTTTATTATTATTATTATTATACTATTTTATTTTTGTAACTAACAGTGGTTCTTTAAAAAGATACTTGATGGAAAAAATATTAGAAATTAATACTGTTGCGTGCGTACGGCTTCGTAATAGATTGAATGCACAAGTCCAATAAAAAATTAATAAAATTTATTCTTATCACAAGCAATATAACAAAACGCTGGATTTTTCCGCAAAGATATTCGTACAATATCACAAAATATAATAAGTAGCCATATTTTAAACTACTAAAACTTAAATAAAACGCAATTCAAAGCGCAAAGAAAGCTAATCCGGTTAACAAAATTACAGCAGCTAAGTAAACAACAACAGCTCACTTAAACAACTGAGCTGAGATGCTTCTCTACGGCCTTAGCTTTTTAAATCGTCCGCGCGAAACAGTTCCAGCAGTTTCTGGAAAGCAAAAAGAGTAGAATTACGGTTACAGCTAACATAGTAGTCAATTACATTTATTCAAATTAAAAATCAGTTACAGAGATAAACTTTTATTCAATGTCAAATGCACGTGCTCTTGTATTTTTACTTTTCCGGCGTAACTTTCTCTTAAAATTTGTAACGCGCTGCATTGCACGAGGAAATGAAAAAATTTTAATTACAGTTCTATAAAAATAGCTAACTAAAAACAAAATCTGTAACAATACCATTACATAACGTTTTTTTCGTCATCCCTACAATAACCATTAAACGAGAGGTGCTTCTACTTTTTGTCTTTTCGAGCTTTCTTTGGTTAACATCTTGATTCTTGAGCTTTCTTTTTGGAAGGGGGGTAAAGGTTAGGAAATCTACTTTCTGTTAGTTGCTTTTAAAAGAACGATCTTTTGTGTTTCTTTCAACAAATGGATCTCAATTTAGAAAATATGACTTAAATCATTCGGCTACGAAAGTCGTAAATTATTTTTTTTTCCTACTTTCCTTTTCTGTTCTTTTTAATTTTGTTCTGACGATGATTTCTCTTAATTATGTTGCATTTTAAGATACTATAATGTGAAGTCATCATTACTTCTGTCATAGGTGCTGACTAATGTAATTTCCTCGGCCTTAGGTCAAGCCGTGTTAAAGTGAATTAATACTGCAGTTCTGAACCAAAATGGTTATCACTTCGAACATTTCGAATAATTTATCAAACTTTACATTTGTCTTCAATTTAGATGCAAGTAATAAACAATGTTTTCAGAACCATTCAAAAATGTGTACATATTTTTGGGGGACACATTGAATAAATGACTCCCTGCCTCAAATTAAACTCATGACCATGCACTGTTTGTTGTCTTTGAAATAATGAGCGGACAATGTAAATCCATCTCTTTCCCGATTTTATACATCACAGATATAATTAATTCCCCGATAAAAAATAAAAGTTCAGGACTTTTATTTACTTTTGAAATTTAATACATTGCCAAATACAGCTAATTTAAATCAGAAAACGTATTACTCTCATAAGTACTTTTGTATTCAAGCAACCACTTAGTAGAAGTCGCCAAATTTTAGTAAACCATGCATGTAACAAATCTTCAGTTCTCAGCATTTTCGTATGCATTCTACTTATTGTATTCAAAGTTCCAATGTTTCTGAAAAACAAACTGTTTTATTTTTTGTTTATACTCAATTGTAAAGAATGAACTTGTGTGTTTTAGTTGCGATGAGAGAAAATGCAGCAAAATTTCTGCAGGAACAGAGTATTCTGCGCAATATTGCTAAAGAGTGCAACTGCTCTGAATCAAGTCTTAAAGCGACAGCCAAAAAATGTACATCAGAACAAGAAACGAAAACCCGTTTATATAAGTAGATTTATTGATTCATTATCTAAATAAAACGTAAAATATGTAGTATTTTTTTTTAATTTTTCATTTTTAAATGTGTATGTGTGTGTTTACTTCTTTTTTAAAAAGTGTTTACATTTTCTATTCAGAATATAAATTATTTTCATAAATCTTTTGGGTACTTAGGTATTATCCCATTGACCGTAAAACTGTCGCCAAGTAGCGCCATTTAGCGTCAGTTATGCTTATTAAGTGTGACGTCACAACACACTCAC
>KK113172.1:277187-291912 GCA_000611955.2 Stegodyphus mimosarum
CAGCAAAAGAAAAAAAAAAGGACGCTTTTATGAACTGAATTTCTGCTTAGCGCTGGAATTGTTTTAGACCTTCCAAATAATAGATGGTATTTCCATGACAACCCTAAACAGAAATTTAGCTTCAGTGACGACGTTTTCAAACTATCTGAACTTCCACAAAGTGCAGAAGTCTATACGATGCGGTTAAGAGAAAATGAAGGAAGACATCTAACTGAAAACCATAGAGAAAACCTCAATGTTCTATTAACAAAATATGAAACTGTGTTCCAACCAGGAGGAGAAGCAAATCCGTATATTGAACACCACATAAATACCGGGAATAATCCTCCAGTTTCAGTACCTCCATACCGGATGTCTCCAGCCAAAAAGGAGATTTTAAAGAAGGAGATTGACGATTTGCTGGAAAGGATAATAGAAGAATGTGAGTCTCCATATGCTGCGCCAGTGGTTCTTGTGCCCAAACCAAACGGAAAAGTTCGACTTTGCGTTGATTACCGAGGATTGAATGCTGTTACGATGTCAGACTTATATCCATTACTTAAGGCGGATGAATTACTGCATGCCGCTAAACATACATCATATATGACAACCATTGATTTAAGGTCTGGCTACCATCAAGTCAGCGTTTGTCCTACAGAGAGAGACAAAACAGAATTTGTTTGCCCTTTTGGAACTTTCCGGTTCGTTCGAATGCCTTTCGGACTAAAGACTGCTCCGGCCACTTTTCAGAGAGTAATTGATACATTCCGAAGCGGCCTAAAGGATATGCTTGTTCTCTCTTACTTAGATGATATTATAATACTGTCAGAGACTTTTGAAAAACATATAGCTGATCTAGAAGCTGTTTTTGAAAGATTGTTGCAATTTAAACTTAATGCAAATAGTGAGAAATGCAATTTTGCTTTCAGTAAAGTAAAATATCTTGGTCACTGGATTACTAGTAAAGGAGTAGAAGTTGATCCAGAGAAGACCTCTCCTATACAGAAGATGCCTGATTTAAGAAACATGAAACAAGTGCAGTCTTTCTTGCAGAACTTTTCCTGGTATAGAAGATTCATACCGAAATTTTCAGAAATAGCTAGATCTCTAAGCAATCTAACAAAGAAGAACGTAAGCTGGACATGGGGACCAGAGGAAGAAAATTCTTTCCAGACATTAAAACGACTTCTTGTTAGCCTTCCCATCTTAAAGCAAAATGATGCAGCAAAGCCTTACATTATTCGGACGGATGCTAGCAATTACGCTTTGGGTGCTGTGCTATTACAGGGAAAAGGTTCAGAGAAACATCCAATAGAATATGGAAGCCGTCTGTTGTCTGCCGCCGAAAGAAAGTACTCTACAACATAAAGAGAAGCCCTTGCTGTTGTAGGAGCTTTGAATAAATTCCGTGGCTACGTTGATGGTCAAGAGATTACTGTGGCCTCAGATCACCAACCGTTGAGGTGGATTTTAAGCTTAAAGTCACCTACGGGCAAACTTCCTAGGTAGGCAATGCAATTACAATCTTATAATTTGAAGATAGAATATATTCCTGGAACAGCTAATTTTGTAGCCGATATGTTGTCACGTCCTGTATGCAATCACGAAGGAGAATCATGTGAATTTTGTACGACAAATATCGACATGCCAACTAGAAGTGCAGCAGAAACTCGTGAAGAAAAGCTGAAGGATACAGAGCTTAAAAAAATCATAGAATCTTTCAAAAGTGAAGTTAAAGATGAAAATTTTTCAAATTGGAACAGACGAGGTTATATAATGAATCAAGGAATTTTATATCGCTACTCGCTAGACTCTGAATCAGAGGAAGCTCAACTAGTAGTACCACAGCATGAACGAGAAAAGATTCTTAAACAATATCATGATGCTCCTACAGCAGGACATTTTGGTGCGAAAGGAACATACCACAGAATTTCCCAGATATATTATTTCACAGGAATGCGCAAATACATTGCAGATTACGTAAAACGCTGTGACAAGTGTAACCGTCACAAACCTTCAAATCAAAAGCCATCCAGTCTGCTCCAGACACCAATATATGGTCAATACTTCCAAACGCTTGCCATCGATTTATTTGGTCCACTGCCTGAAAGTAACAATGGAAAAAGTCGATTTTGATTGTTGAAGATTGCAACACGAAATGGGTAGAGCTTTTCGCTTTACCCTCTGCTACTGCAAAGAAATGTGCCATTACATTAATCGAAGAAGTTTTCTTACGATATGGATTGCCTAGAAAGCTAATCAGTGATAATAGAACTCAGTTCGTTAGCTCTGTCATGCAGCAAGTGTGTTTTCTTCTTAACATTGACCAAGTGTTCACTCTAGTCTATCACCCTCAAGCAAATCTAGTAGAGAGAAAGAACAGGGATTTGAAATCTAGATTAGCTACACGTGTGGACGATAAGGACCCTTCTTGGGCAGAAAAGCTCCCGACGATTCGTTTCGCAATGAATACTCATAAATGCGAAACCACCGGCCAAACTGCTGCATTCCTCCAATCTAGTAGAGAGCTACGTACGCCGAACGAAGTTACACACGATTTTAGGCATGTTATCTCCAATCATAATTTTGTAGCAGAGATTACCCCCTATTTGAAGAGATTTGCCACCACAGTTAACCAGGTAAAGGAACTAGTTGAAAAGAAACAAGATTACCGAAAACGATATGCTGATGCAAGTCGAAGACCTGGACACCAATTTAAACCTGGAGATCGGGTTTGGATTTTCAAGCATACTGTGAGCAAATCCGCCGAACAGAAAATATCTAAGTTTATGCCTCGTCGAGATGGCCGTTATGTTATTATGACTTAACGCTCACCGACTACCTATGAGGTTTCAAACTCAAGTAATCCACATACTTCATTAGGTGCTTATCATTCCTCGGCCTTAAGACTAAGACCTTGTTTTGACTCGAATTCAGCACTTCTTCAAACCCTTCGCAGAAGAGGACGTCCCAGAAAACATACTCCTGGTTCCTCCTCGGGACAATGTCGGAGCCAGAGGGGGAGGATGTAACAGATGGGGCATCTGCTTTTCGGTCACATGATGCGTGATTCACAAACTATAAACATTTCTTTTTTCTTACAGGCATGTGACGTAACGAACGTTAGTTGAGGATTTGAAAAGCTCAGCTCGAGCTATGTAACTTAAAACTGTGTCTTACATTTTATTTCTTTTATGTGTTAATTCATTAATAAATTAGTGTTCGTCGTACTTAATGGTCTTCATTATTAGCCCCGAGATTCTTCTATAATGAATAAGAATAAATATATGCGTATGTGTTACACAAATAAATTATTCGTAGACAGATTTGAAGCGGAAATTTTATAGATTGAAAATCGGTAACTGAAAAAGATTGGGAATTTTAAAATTCCTAATTCCATATCTTTTCTCTTTCTCGTATATCTGAATGAAATTCTGAAAAAATGGGATCGTCACTCAAAAGTTTCCTAAATATTATACCCTCAGTGAAAGGAATACGATATACTTATAAGACAAAGCAATGCAAAATTTTTAAAGATGTGAATAAATACATTTTCGAATATTATGATGCATTTTAATTAAAAATAGAGAAAAATTCTATTCATATTTACAAGCTATAATCCATTATTTGTTATTATACTTACTATTAAAAAGTTTCATAGCATTCTTTTTATAATATGTATTATGTGACAGCACTTCAGGCTTATTTACCTTAGGACAGAGGCCTTTGCGAAACACTTCCATTTTTTAATTCCCTGCCCACTAACAATATTTCATAACTCGAGTTGGCAACTTCAGTTTTTCAAGACTTTTTTCCCTTCGTTTCAGCGATTGTTTCTCGATGAACAAGAGCTTGTTGCCACCTATCTCTTTTCGCAGTCTCTGCCCAAAGGGTTTTATTACTGATTATTACTGTATTAACGCCCTAAAGGCTCAATTTAGAAGACGAGAAAAAGTAACTTTATTGCCGAATCTTAAGTTATTAATATCCAGAGGACTTTCTATTCGTAATGACGGTTAAAGCACATGTTTTAAAAGTTCGTTGGAATGTTCTTGTAGGTACAAAAATCACTGATTTCTTCCTTGATTTTTTTATTCCATTAATAATAAATATTTATATTTTAGTGTACAATTTATTATTTTTATTTGCTAAAATACTTTGCGTTTAAGCTACTGGTGTCTGCGACTATTATTGATTTTGAAAAAAGTAAAATAGACAGTAAAATTCGATGAATGACGTCATAGGATGGGCAAACGTGATAGTAGGAGAACGACGAAGTGTAGAAACGATATTCTGTAACGTGTCTGAACAAAAGTCTGAGACTTGGCGTAGGAATAAGCATTATGGATTTCTGTTAGTAGCACTCTTTATAGGCAAAGACTGTACCAAAAGCTGCAAAATGAAGCAGCAGACAATACAGTGCTTTAATGAAGAACCTGAGTGATTTCAGGACGAATGGGATTCTACTGAAGACGCTGTTTGAAGAGGTAGGCTACGGCTTCTCGTAGTGATGAAAATATTGAAAAATTGAAAATATTAGCCAGAAGTATGAACTGTGACAAACTGTAACAGCAAATGAATCATTAGGAAAACAACCAGCTGATTATTATTAGAGACTTCCTGTTTTGGACTAACTTTAAGAAACTCATTTTTAGAGCCAGGGTGTAAGCGATTCGGCCAGGAAGAATGTCCTGAAGGCTAATGGGTCTTTATCCCCTAATGCTTTTATGATGCCGACTTGTTCACGGCTGTTCGCTGTTCTTTTGTGAGAAGAGACGAAGCAGTGGAGTTGGATGAACATGTAGTCAGAAAGACTGTGGGAAACTCGTTCCTTCCCTTCTGTAAGATATAGCCATGTAACAATTTACGCTATTCATCATTTATTTAACCACGAATGAATTTGTTGTTGAGTTTTAAATAAATTTAAAAAGACAATCCTGTCTTGCTATTTTTCCATAAAAGCTCGGAAACGTTACAGCTATAATAATTTGGTGGCAGCAGGTATGATGAAAATCCACGAAGCAGTTTTAGTTTGGTCATCGAACGAGAACTCTTGTGCTTAACAAAGAAAGAATACGGACGTCAGTCCGGGTGAAAAAAAGGACCGTCAGGCTCCGAAATTCAACTCCGCGCTTTTCTAAAGAAGATTCCAGACGTCAGTCCGGGAGAAAGAGAGGACCGTCAGGCTCCGAACTTCAGCTCTGTGTTTTTAAGTTCCAGACGTCAGTCCGGGAGAAAGAGAGGACCGTCAGGCTCCGAACTTCAGCTCTGTGTTTTTAAGTTCCAGACATCAGTCCGGGAGAACGAAAGGACCGTCAGGCTCCGAAAATCAACTTTGTGATTTATAAAGAAGATTCCAGACGCCAGTCCGGAAGAAAGAAAGGACCGTCAGGCTCCGAAATTCAGCTTTGTGTTTTTCTAAAGAAGATTCCAGACGTCAGTCCGGCTGAAAGAGAGGACCACCAGGATCCGAAATTCAATTCGCTTGAAGTTTAGTGGGACAGCCATTGTCCGAAGATTTTCAGCATCTTTAAGTTGTAGGACTATCAGTGTCCGGAAAGTGTAGTGTGGTGATATACGTTTGTGTGGTAATTTAGTGCATGTGCCTTCAGCGTCCAATAAAAGAATTAAGTTGTGAGATTCAACACTTTCATGTTCCAGGCTTCAATCAGAATTTCAACTCTACAGTCCAGGCGGGTAAGTACCTTGGATTTTTTATATTGAGGCAGTGAGGTTATTAGTTATAGTATTTCTATTGTGTCATTTATGTCACTTCAGGTAAATGTTTTCTAACAAATATTGGTTTCGTTGAAGCTTGCAAATGCGTTGATTGATATTTATGTTTCAGATAAGAAAATATATTTAAGAATTTAGGTATAAATTTAGAAATTTGAATTCAGGAATTATAATTAAATAATATCTTAAGAATTTGAAGTTGTATTAATAGAGTGAATTGTTGTGAGTTTTGCTACTATTATGCTTCTATAATTGAAGAGTAAAATTGTAATATTTCTAAAGATTCTATCTTTTAGAGGGTATTCTGAATTATCAATTCTAAGTCGTCTTGAACGTTATAATTATTAGAAGTAAATGTAAACTGTTATGGTATGTAAGAATTATAAGTTTGTAAGAATGTATTTCATGTAAGAAATATAAGTACGTAAGAATTATAATTCCAAAAATTTTCAGTTCATTGTGTTAAAAATGAAGATA
This sequence comes from Stegodyphus mimosarum, assembly GCA_000611955.2. NCBI lineage: Eukaryota > Metazoa > Arthropoda > Arachnida > Araneae > Eresidae > Stegodyphus > Stegodyphus mimosarum. The sequence goes on from KK113172.1 coordinate 283,380, forward strand.
AGTAAATCTTGGTAGCTTAAAATTAAACTGTTGTTTATTTGATTTTCAGTACAGAATATGAATTATCATTTTGTGTAAGAATTATGAGAAGTGAAAATTTTCAGTTGAAAGTGTTAACAGAAAGTTTAGAAATCACTAATATCTTACGTTCAAACTGTGGTTGTATTGATATTTATGAGTATTTATACGTTTACTTTAATTTACTTTTGAATGCATACCTTAATATACTATGAAAGTTTTGATGATCTGAATGTGAATATTGTATTATCTAAAGCATATTGTATTATCTTAAATTCTCAATTTAACTAATTGCAACTGAGTGCATCCTGTTCACAGTATAGTGTAAATTGTCTTGAATGTATGTTTAGAATACCAGAAATTGTTCTGAAAAAAATTAAGAGTTAAATTTTGAGCCTCAGAATTGTAAATTTTAGTTGTGTATCAAATTTATATATATATATATATAGAGAGAGAGAGAGATTCATTAGATTTAGAGTATAAGTTGAGGGTATATCATGGCATTCTTAGCAAAAGCTAGAAAAGAGGACCTTAAATCCTTGGCTGAAGAGTTAGGGGAAAAGGTTGGACCCCAGCTTAGGATATTAGAATTAAGACAGCTGATTATGGGAAATGAAGCCTACGAGGAGGAACTAGTTAAAAGTCTGTTGGAAAATATCACGTCAGTGAGACTCGAGAAAGAAGACGAAGAGAGGCAAGAAAGAATTAGGAAAGAAGACGAAGAGAGGCAAGAGAGAATTAGGAGAGAAGAAAGAGAATTCGAGATAACCAAAATGAAATTGGAGGCCGCTAAAGTTAAGGATCTAATTGATGGGAAGGAAGAAAGTATGCCTAGAAGAAACCATTTTGAACTTCAAAAAATGATCCAAAAATTTGATCCCGAAGAGAATGATGTTAGTTTGTACCTAGTCATGTTTGAGCGCCAAGCAAAGAGGGCGAATCTAAACCAATCAGAATGGGTTTCTGTTTTATTAACACTTTTGCCAACAGAGATAGTTCAGCTGATTATGCGAGAGCCAGAAGAACAGGCTTATGACTATGCTTACATAAAAGGGATACTTCTTAAAAGGTTTAAACTGAGCCCAGAAAAATTTAGAATCAAATTCTCGCAAACCCAAAAAAACGCTCAAACCACTTGGAGGGATTTCGCATTTGAATTAAGAAATTATTTTGAAGAATGGATCTCGGGCTTGGAAATTAATGATTTTGAACTTTTAAAAGACCTGATGATAACGGATCAAATGAAGCGTCGCGTAAATTTCGAAGTGCGCCAGCATTTTATTGATGAATGGTCCAAGATAACGTCCCCAAATAAATTAGCCGAGTTGTTAGAAGATTATGAAAACGTACGTGAATACCGGAAAAAGGTCTCTCCAGTTCATGGTTCGGAGTCGCAAAAGAGAAATAAAAATCAGCCTAATTTCAGAGATTCGCCAAGGTATAAACAGGCTGGGGAAAAAGTTTCGAAAAAAACAGAAACTTTTCGAAATCAAGATGAGCGTCATTTTGAAGTACGTAAACCTCTTAAGTGCTATACTTGTGGCTCAATCGATCACTTGAGGCCGCAGTGTCCGAAAGCTCAGAAAGACTTTAAATCTACGGCTGTTGTTAACAGGGTACAAGAGAATGAAGAAGATTATTTAGCGCCATACACTACAATGGCTAAGGTTAACGGGTTCGATCTTCCTGTATTACGGGATTCTGGAGCATCCATTGATGTGATCTGTAAAAAATACATTACCCCTTCAATGTTAACAGGAGAAACTGTTTGGGTAAAACAACCGTTCGATGAATCACCTATATGTCTTCCCCTAGCACATGTTGAAATAGAAGCAGAATTTGGACGAATATTAACAAAGGCCGCAGTCATACGAAATGAGCTTGATCAAGGACGTTATATATTAGGGAATCGGACGGCTGCAAAATTAGGAAAAAATCAAAATAAGGAATACTTTTTCCAAGTTAACGCAGTGGAGACGCGGGCTCAGAAACGTCGACAAATGATCAATAGCGAAGAGAAAGGCCTTCAAGCAGCAAAAGAAAGGGGTGAGCATACGAATATTGTACCCCTACCGAGTTTTCCCTCCCTCGCGAACGATTATACTTCCCAGGGGACGGAACAAGAAGAACAGGAAGACAGAAAGTCGCTCCTGCCCGTTTCGGAGTTCAATGACCTACCTCCTCTACTTTCAATAAGCAAGACTAAATTCCTTCAATTACAGCAACAGAGTGAAGATTTAAAGCCGCTTTTTGACATAGCGACAAGAGACTCTCAAAATAACTCTTCGACAAATATTTACAAGATAGAAAAGGGGCTGCTGTATAAGTGTCAAGAAGATCGTTTAGGAAATGTACGGAAATTATTGGTCATTCCTGAAACTTGTCGGGAAAAGATATTGAGTTTATGTCATGAACAAGTGTCCGGACATTTGGGCGTAACTAAATCCAAAGATAATCTAGCTAGATATTTTTTTTGGCCCAAATGTTATCAAGATATGGAAACTTATATTCGAACTTGTGATCCTTGCCAAAGAGTGGGGAAATCTAACGATAGAAAAAAAGCGCCTCTGAAATTAGTCCCTGTGATATCGGAAGTATTTTCAAAAATAAACATAGATACTTGTGGACCCTTGCCAACCACATCTAAAGGAAACAAATATATACTAACTGCTATATGTGTAGCATCAAAATATCCAGAGGCTCTTCCAATCGAAGATATAACTTCGGTTACAATAGTGGATGCGTTGTTAAATCTTTTCAGCAGAATGGGATTCCCTAAAGAGATTCAGTGCGATCAAGGAACTTCATTTATGAGCAATCTGACCACAGAATTTTTTGAACGTTTCGGTATCAAAGTTAGTCATAGTTCGGTACACCACCCTCAGTCTAATCCAGTGGAGAGATTTCATCGTACTATAAAAAGAATATTACGAGTTTTATGTTTGGAGGCTGATTCTGATTGGGAACAGGTGCTACCGGCGGCTCTTCTTGCTTTAAGAACTGTGACGCATGAAAGCACGGGTTTCACACCTGCGGAACTTGTCCACGGAAAAAATTTGCGTACTCCAGAAACGTTGTTATACGAACATTGGACGGATTCACCAGAGGAGGAACAACCAGTAACCGAGTATGTTTTTAGACTCATAAATCGCTTAAAAAAGTGTCAAGAGTTGGCAGTTGAGAAAATGCAAGATCAACAACTCAGGAGAAAAAAATGGTATGATAAAAATGCCATAAAAAGAGAATTTAAAGAAGGTGATCTGGTTTTAATTTTGGCCACTTCTAAGGCAAATAAACTTTCGGTTCAATGGACAGGACCGGGCAAAGTTGAAAATAAAGTATCCGAAACAAATTATATCGTATCCTTACCGGGGAAAAAAGAAAGATCCCAAATTTATCATATCAATATGTTAAAGCCATATTATAAAAGACCTGAGGTAATTAATTACCTGTCTTGTAGCGAAGAGGGTTCTGACCAGATTGAGACTGAAATAGATTTTCCTAATATTGATACAAATCCAAACGTTTACGATTATTCTGAGGTTATTAAAAGTAGCAATTTGGAAGAATTATTAGAACCTACTCAAAGAGATCAATTGCAGAGGTTATTAAATAAATATTCGCAAAGTTTTTCTAACGAGCCGGGAATGACAGACCTCGTAGAACATGATATTGAAGTTATCAGTAATAAGCCGGTACGATCTAAGCCGTATCGAATGTCACATCGACAAAATGAAATTTTAAAAAGAGAAATTCAACGAATGCTTGACCTAAAAATTATTGAGGTGGGGGAATCAGACTACACTTCTCCTATGATTCTCGTAGAAGCTCCAAATAAGGACCCTCGACCTTGTGTGGATTACCGACGATTAAACGAAATCACACGTACCCAGTTCTATCCCTTACCCAATATAGAAGAACGGGTAGAAGAAGTTGCTTCTGCAAAATATATCACGGTTATAGATTTAGCTAAGGGATATTGGCAAATACCCTTAAGCCCTAATGCTCAAAGATATGCCGCATTTGTAACCAGTTTCGGCACTTACAGGCCATTACGGTTAAGTTTTGGTTTAAAAAACGCTCCTTATTTTTTTTCCAAGATGATGCAAGAGGTATTAAATGGATGCGAAGAATTTGCAGTTCCCTACCTGGATGATGTGGCTATTTTTTCAAAAACCTGGGAATGTCATCTCAAGCATCTGGAAATTGTGCTGAAACGTATAAGTAGAGCGAAATTGACCATTAAACCTTCAAAATGTCGTTTTGCTCAAAAACATGTCCTTTATTTGGGCCATGTTGTAGGCCAAGGGTACCGGAAACCGTCGGAAATTAAGACCAAAGCTATAAGAGATTTCCCAACACCCAAGACTAAAACGGATATAAGAGCATTTCTGGGATTAGCGGGCTACTATAGCCGTTATATTCCGATGTACTCAGCAATCGCCGCTCCGTTGACGGATCTTTTAAAAGGAAAATCAGTAAAGGGTGATATTCTGTGGAATGCTGAGAGCGAAAGGGCTTTCACGGAATTAAAAGAGAAATTAACAAGTTACCCAGTTTTATATGCACCCGATTTTACTCTTCCCTTTATTCTACAAACCGACGCATCTGATTATGGTATGGGAGTTGTATTAACACAGCTCACTAGTAACGGAGAAGAACATCCCATTATATTTCTGAGCAAGAAATTCTCCGAGGTAGAGAAAAAGTACTGCACCACTGAAAAGGAATGCGCCAGCATAGTGTTTGGTATAAAGAAACTTCACTATTATCTAGACGGGCAAGACTTTATTGTGCAAACTGATCATAATCCTCTAACTTGGTTACGAACTAATGCCAGTAATAATCCTCGCTTAATGCGTTGGGCTCTGGCTCTTCAGCCATACAATTTCACAATTATTCATCGTTCGGGGAAACTCAATAAAAATGCTGATGCTCTAAGCCGAAAAACTTGATATTATATTGATTTTATATTTTTTACTGTCTTGTATGGTTCTTCTGTAAATCTATATAAGTAAAAGAATGCATATTGTGTAATATTTGTCTAAAAAGGGGTAAGCTCTGTTTTGTCTGAATGTAATTAGTCATTAGTATTTTTTGTACACTAAGTATGTTATATTATTTGTACACTGCCCTCAATATAATTTCATGTTTAATCCATGGTACTTACACCTGTTTGATGTAAAAATGTGTGTTTACTGTAATTTATTTTATTAACAATATGGTGAACTCTAATGGTGGTAATTATGGTCCAGAAGAACCCCCCCCCTCGGGGAGGGAAGGAAGCTGTGACAAACTGTAACAGCAAATGAATCATTAGGAAAACAACCAGCTGGTTATTATTAGAGACTTCCTGTTTTGGACTAACTTTAAGAAACTCATTTTTAGAGCCAGGGTGTAAGCGATTCGGCCAGGAAGAATGTCCTGAAGGCTAATGGGTCTTTATCCCCTAATGCTTTTATGATGCCGACTTGTTCACGGCTGTTCGCTGCTCTTTTGTGAGAAGAGACGAAGCAGTGGAGTTGGATGAACATGTAGTCAGAAAGACTGTGGGAAACTCGTTCCTTCCCTTCTGTAAGATATAGCCATGTAACAATTTACGCTATTCATCATTTATTTAACCACGAATGAATTTGTTGTTGAGTTTTAAATAAATTTAAAAAGACAATCCTGTCTTGCTATTTTTCCATAAAAGCTCGGAAACGTTACAGAACAATGAATGCTGGCATGTACAAAGAAGCTCTGATAAGTTTATTGCTAAGAATACGACGTGTACGCACAGAAACCATTACGGCGAGCGCTTGGTTCCTTCTTCGTGATAATATCTGATCACATTCGGCATTCGTCGTGAAAAAAGTTTTGATTATTTAGGTGGAGAAGTTACAGCTTTCGATTAATGCACCGTATTCATCTGATCTCCTTCAGCGGATATCTTTTTGTTTCCGAAATTGAAACGGGCCCCAAAAGAAGAATGGATTTTCGGATATTTTAGACATTGAAAACCATGAAACACAGGTTCACCATGCAATACAGACAGAGGATTTTTCTAGCAGTTTTCAAGACCTGTAAAGTTGTATTCAAAAGCGCACGGCAAACGACGGGCATTAATGCGAAGGAATATACGATATTCTCCCTGATTTAGGTAAGAGGTAAGAATCTTTTGTTTGTGGTTTCATTAACCAAACTTTATTGTCATACCATGCATGTAACGCACACCACATTAATGTTTGACAAAATTTCTTATTAGCTACCTACAAAATTTACAACAGTTTTGACTGAAAAAAATAGTTAATATTTGTTGCTCTGAATAATGGAACCTTATTATTCATCCTTATCCACATACAGTGAATGAGAAATTACAAGAAAAACAGAATGAGAAATTAGGATGATTTTATGCATTAAAGAGCATAGCCTTTGATTATAGCGATTTTTTACTTCCTTGTGCGAAGTAAATTAAAGAAAATTTCGAAAAACTTTCCTATTTGAAAAAAAAAATTCGGGTATGATATTTCAACGGGAAAATACATTTTGACTGTTCCTGAATCCTTCTGGATGACTTTTTGCGACGTCTGCACATACACAATAAATGTCTTTTTTTTTTTCTTTTTTTTTTTTTTGGCAGAAACGGATGGTAAAATGGATTCAAAAGGGATTTTTGTTTCGTGACATCTTTACGTACGTACCTATATGTATGTATCTCACATAACTCAAAAACGATTAGACGTAGAACGTTGTAATTTTGTGTGTGTGTATATATATATATATATATAAGCTGGGTAAGGGTATAGGTATACAAGTCCTTATCCGGCATTTACTTTCGCAATCGTTAGCCGTAGTCATATACCTCCACTTACAGAAATGTTTTTAATGGCGAAAATATTCACGTTTTGGCAATGTCAAATTTTAAAAAAAGAAATTACTTTTCGACGATGAACGAAATCTAACTTTCAATGCAGTTCCCATACTTGGGAAAGTTTTATACGCGTTATGGAAAAATAAAAGTATAAGAAATTCGCCTCCCGTACGACAAAAATTCATCGGAATATTTAATTCAAAATTTACAGTTCCTGATATCAACTTGCCTTGAGGGATCGGTTAATTAAGTTAGAATAGTTTTCAGAAATAAGTTTAAATGCAGTTCAGCAAAAATGTGTGAATAACAATAGACCATACAAAGAAGTCATGTAGCTTTACATCAGATTTTATATATATATATATATATATATATATATATATAATATATATATATATATAAATGTTATCATCTGAGTACACTGGCAAGGAAACGAGGTCTTCTGAAAATGCAAAACACATACAGCGCATACAACCCGCTCTAGCGATGCTGAAAGGTTTGCACGATTTCTATTTATAAAGCATAGGAAAGCGAGAGCTTCCAGAGCAGCGCAAAGGTCTCGATAAACAAGAGTTTTCCCGAAGGAAAAAGTTTAAAACTATATCCATCAGTATGGGGAGGACGTAATAATACTACAATCGGTGGGTAGAAAGAATTCTCCAATGCACACAAAGTGCATTAGAGAATGAAACAAATCTTCTCACGTCGGTTTTTTTCTTCCACATTTTCCTTTTTATTTTGACAAAATAAATTTGATCAATGTATTTAACTTCATGCATGATTAAATAAATGTGAAATTTGCAAGAGGAAAAAATATTTAAGAAAATACAATAATCAAAATAGATATTCTATGACTTTTAATTTTAGTAAACGATTTATCCGATGCGATAGCAAATATGCTTTTTAAAATATTGACAAGTTTTTAAATTTTATCAACATGAATCTAATTCTAAATATACCTGCCAATAATTAGGCATTAAGAAACTTCTAAAATTACATCAACACAAAATATAGTAAGAATATAACAAACAAATTGTAGTACATCTCATATATTGTTTTAGAATTAAAAAATAATAATAAAATGCATTATAAGCTTTAATTTAGTTGCCAAATTTTAACAAAAAGAATTATCTACGATTCTGCATTTTTTTCCTTAAATTACGAATACAGGAACCTTTATTAAATATAGTCATACCAAGACAGTGGAAATGAAATTAAACATATTAAAACTAAACGCTTAAATAATTAGTAGTATACACGAATGCAAGGATTTTAGTCACTAACATTTTGCAGATTTATAGTAAAGAAAAAATTACAGGTTTTAATTCCGTAATAGGATTATTTTTAGAAACTGTGAAAATTATTCTGAAAGATAAAATGATTCATAAGCTTTATTTATACCAATGTGCAAATTTTTACATACAATGCTACTGAATTTTAAATACGTTATAAAATCTTAGCAGTATATTTGATAATTAAGGATTTTTATAATGAACCTGCATTAGTTTAAATACTAATGAATATTATTAGTAAAGTTTATTGAAATCAAATGCTATTCTATAGATTAAAGCTATGTTACATGTTCTTGCTGGAATTAAATACTAAATTCTTGATTATTTGTTCCACAAATGAATTATTAATATGCAAAACTTATTTCCTGCC
>KK113173.1:5560-51945 GCA_000611955.2 Stegodyphus mimosarum
AAAAAAAAAACTTTAAAATCTGTAGAGAAATATTATTTTGAAAAGTAAAATTTAAAGTACTGAAAAATAGCTGTTGCTATTCACCGTAGATTATATACTATAAAAATACCACTTCGTACTGAGCATTTCCTGTATTTAGACCGCCAAATGATATTCATATAGTGCAGCACTTAGCAATATAAATAAATCTTCTACACAGCCTTATACACACTGTTAAAATTACTGTCATTGCAATTAAGCAGATATAGCACATATAGTTTCATTTGTTTGCAAACAGTTTTTACGTTAATATCTATACAACCAGATAAATTTAATGCAGAAAATTGTAACGAGCATTTCCGCTGTATAACTAATGAAAGAAAATAATGCTTAAATATTACTTTGCTATATAAATACACTCATGTCCATAAATTAAGGATGATGCAAAATCAGGCAAAGAAAGAGAAGCAAAACAAATTTGACTTATTTGTAAAGCTTATTTATGAAACAAAATGCAAAGAGCAAATTAAGATGCTATATGTTTGATATTTTAAAAAAAAAAATAGCGATCTTTTCTCCCTGGAGCAAATTACAAAAAAAAACCTATTTACAAAAAACCAATATTACATGCTTGGTATGATTGTTAATACATTGTATGTCTCCCAGACGATGCAATACAGTCCGTACAACGCCTAGGCATGTTGAGTATCAAATTATCGATCTGATCTTGGCGGATATTACACTTCTCAAAAAGCAATGCCCTCCGAAGTTCCGGTAGATATGTAGAAGGAGGTTGACGGGCTGCAACTCGTCGGCCAAGCATGTCCCACACGTGCTCTACTGGATTCAAGTCCGGTGAGAATGCTGGCTAGTCCATGCGGGTGATATCCTCCGATTGAAGGCATTCGCTTACGATGTTTGCACGGTGAGGACGGGCGTTGTCATCCATAAACACAAATTGTGCGCCCATGGCGCCCCGAAACAAACGTACATGTTTTTCCAGAATGACGTCCCAATAGATTTGGCTTGTCGTGGTTCCAGTTTGAACATGCAGGTCAGTTCTGGAACCGCAGAATAATTCCACCCCAGCAACTCGTCGCCAAGCATGTCCCACACGTGCTCTACTGGATTCAAGTCCGGTGAGAATGCTGGCTAGTCCATGCGGGTGATATCCTCCGATTGAAGGCATTCGCTTACGATGTTTGCACGGTGAGGACGGGCGTTGTCATCCATAAACACAAATTGTGCGCCCATGGCGCCCCGAAACAAACGTACATGTTTTTCCAGAATGACGTCCCAATAGATTTGGCTTGTCGTGGTTCCAGTTTGAACATGCAGGTCAGTTCTGGAACCGCAGAATAATTCCACCCCAAACGAGCACTCCTGCACCACCGTAACGGTGTTGTTCAGTGATGTTTTCTTGGTGGTAACGAGTACCTGGAGCTCTCCATATGAAAGTCCGGCGAGAATCAGACTGCAAGCTAAACCTGGACTCGTCGGAAAACATCACACAAGCCCATTGTTGCGGTGTCCACAATGCATATGCTCTCTACTCCAGGCTAACCGCAGACGACAGTGAGTTGTAGTAAGTGGAACGCATCTGACAGGTCTACGACCAATCTGCCCTAAGCTTCTGTACACGGTCTGCCTTGAAATTGTCGTAGCAGTAACTGAAGAGAGCTGACGAGACAGGTTTGAGGCTGTGCTCCGCCTATTTCTTTTGGCAGTAACTGCCAAATACCGTTCCTCATTCGGCGTTGTAACTCCGGGCGACCTGTGCTGTAACGTCTACTCACGTTACCATCATCTTCGAATCGTTGCCAAAGCCTGGAGAGGACACTCTGGGCAATTCCAAGTTCGTCTGGTACTTCCAGTTGGGTACGCCCACATTCCAGACTGCCGATAATTCTACCACGTAAAAAATCGTCCAAATGCGTCCTTTGTGTCATAACTATTCGGTTATTGCACTGAAATGCTTATAAAGCGCCTGCGAACAATTTTACTTCTTTGCCTGTATTCCGTATATATCATTCTCTTACACTCTCGTCATTGTGACGTACCATCGGTGTCATCTGGTTACTTCCTGAAATTTGCATATGATTCTTGAAGATGTGTGTAGTGATTTTACAGGTGATATATTTATTTTAGAGTTCGATTTCCGCGTGACTTCGAATTATCCTTAATTTATGGACATGAATGTAAATATATAGTAACTTACTACATATATATATAAATATACTTTACTATTATTACTATATTTGAAGGTAATGTTAAAACAATGCCCATACAAAACTGGTGATTTGAAAAGCTTTGGTTTTAACTATCTTGTAAAACCTTTCGACTTATGCAAAATTCATGTCCACGTAAAAATTACTATACCTAATGATTATACAGTGAAACTTTCCTAAAGCAATTAACTGCACAATTCCAGAAAATGCCAGTTTCTTGTAGCCTTACAAAACTATCAGTGATTTTAAGTACTGTTATTTAATTATGTTCCTGACAAATGTCAGAGATGGTCATCTAAGAAATTAACCACTATATGAGGTTTCACTTAATGCAATTTTTTTCCAATAAATAATTCATATTTTATATTCCCAAGACTAGCGCATTTAATATTATATAAACTCTATTAATTATTCACAACTCTATTTCAAAAGCAATTTATGAAAAAAAAATTTGAAATTCTTTTCATGAAATTAATAATGATGAAAATTAAAATATGCATAAAAATGTTTGATTATATGTTTTTTAACAAAATAGCACAAAATATTTAATGTAGCAATGTGGTTCTTACTTGTACAGAAATATAGACCAAAAAGAAAAAAAAAACAATGTAAGCTTGTAAGGTTTTAGTTAAACTAACAAAGTTTTATTTTAATTTAAATCTTTCTATCTCTTCTCTGTTTCAACTTCCCATTAGAAGAAGCGCACGTTTTCAGCTTATGCTAATTTGAAGTAGAGCCAAGTACTACACTCATGGACAAAAAAATTAGCGCACCAAGAAGGAGTCATCAAAATGAAACGAAATTTTGCATAAGTGATGACTACTTTGATATAAGTAAATGATAAAAAAATCAAAGAAAGTGTATAATTTATTTCAGAGAAAAAGGCAAAAGAACGGAGGAATTAATACTCCGTTGGACCCCCTCTAGCAAATGGAAGCTGGGTGGTCAGCTACGCGAGTAGCTCGTCAATTAGGCCGCTCTGATTGTGTTGTGAGGAGGTGTTGCGTCCAGTGGACCCGAGAGATGTCATGTACACGAACACCAGACTCATGACGCCCTCGACAGACAAGTCGTCGAGAAGACCGCCACATCGTAAGAAATGCACGCGTACAGCCAACTGCTTCATCGGCCGCCATCCAGGCACAGGTAGCACCTTCACTAGGGGCCCCTGTGTCTTCTCAAACCATACTAAGACGCCTGGCGGAAGGACAATTGGTATCGCGGCACCCATTACGTGTGCTGTCCTTGATGCCCACCCATCGACGCCTTCGTTAGGAGTGGTGTCGAGCACGAGGAAACTGGACTGCAGCGGAATGGAACCAGGTCGTCTTTAGCGACGAATCCAGATTCAATCTCGGCAGTGATGACAATCGTGTTCGTGTGTAGAGAGCCCGTGGTGAACGTCTAATCCTGCCTTTGCTGTACAACGACACATCGCTCCCACAGCTGGTGTGATGGTATGGGGTGCCATTGCTTACAATACATGGTCACCCCTAGTATTGTTCCGTGGCACTATGACAGCCCAGCGATATGTTCATGAAATCCTGCAACCACATGTGTTGCCACTCATGCAACGGCTCCCAGGAGATTTCAACAAGACAATGCTCGGCCTCATACGGCAAGGGTGTCACAAGACTGTCTCCGTACTGTTACTACCCTTCCTTGGCCTCCCCAATCCCCAGATTTGTCTCCAATCAAGCATATCTGGGATCATTTGGGACGACGAGTTGGGCATCCCACGAGTTTGAACGAACTAGAGGCAAGGTTACAGCAAATATAGAACGAAATGTTTCAACACATCATACAGAACTTGTATGACTCAATGCCCGATCGTATCGCATCGTGCATTCGCGCTGGAGGGGATCCAACGTAGTATTAACTCCTCCGTTCTTTTGCCTTTTTCTCTGAAATAAATTATCCCTTTTCTTTGATTTCCTTATCATTTACTTATATCAAAGCAGTCATTACGTATGTAAAATTTCATTTCATTTTGACGACTCCTTCTTGGTGCGCTAATTTTTTTGTCCATGAGTGTATTTAAACCAGAGGTAGAAACCTCTCAGTGTGAGAGAGCTTTTAGTCTTGGATCACGGTCATTCTGTTCGACGTTCGCCTGACCAGCTAGCAGCTAAAATTATAAGCCATAGTGCTTACTACGTGATTACATATTGAAATAAATTGAAGTGCGCTAGTATTAATATTTCTTGCTACGCACCATTTAGGTAGAGGCCAACTCCGCGATTTGCTCTGCGAGCAAAGTTTAATTAAATTTCTATTTAGGTTTAGTATAAATTTATTTGATTTGTTAAGTTAGGCCCAAGTGTGGTCTTTTACTACCGAGTTGGGTGTAAATAATAGTGATTTAATAAAAGAGGATTTTAAATCCCTTTCAAGTGCAGTTATTCTCCAACACAGTATCTACATCAGAACAAAGCTCATTTTCAGCTCCCTGTTCCAGAGCAGGACTTTAGGTTAAGGAGTTACTTCACAATGTTCGCTAAAGCTATGCACAGAACACTCAGTCCTGACAAGCTACTATAATCATCTAAATTTTCACACAATTTTAGTAATGCAAAGAAAAAAAAGAGATTCCTTGGCTTGTATGTCTTGCCTACCTTATTCAATAAGTAATACAAACATTAAATATTTCAATGTTTACTTCATTTAAAAAAATTTACCTTTTTCGTTTGCGAAATATAATGAGTACATTTAAGACATAAAAAATATTCCTTCTGCTCAACCCCATCAAATTGGTCGGAAAATTGAAAATTAAACCACGGAAGATCTCTTTTAAGTAAGGTATGCTCAAATTTATTAGTACATAATATTCAAATGATAAAGATCTACATGAACAAGCTTTAAAAAGTATTTCTAAATTATAATCAAAAAACAAATTTTCCAAAATACAGTTTTTGTAGAATGCAATGTGCATCTGATGTAAACACACTGAGCCAAATTATCAAGTTTGAAATTATCACTTTTCAATTTTAAGCGCATTGCTTTTCAGGATAAAAGTAAAGATGGAAAACCAATTTCATGCACACAAAATCCATTTCAGAACTATTTAACTGTCAAACACGTTCGTTGAATGCATTAGACATGATTACACGTGCATGGCTTTACTGTTATTTCCTTTCATATTATTTCACATTCACAGTCAATGTTGGTATTTATTTTTCATTATAAACATCTAAACAGTAAAACATAGTAAAAATTGTAATATTGTAAATTATTTATTGCATTACTATAGCCTTCTATCCACCAAGACGATATCACAAACATCCCATAACAACATTATCAAGAACGACACCATATTGCTTCTTCTGAGAGCCGGGGGAGGAAGGGGAATTCTTTTTCTCACGACAGCGTTAACACGGAGAAAAATAGCTTGAACGCGGTCGTGTTAAAGGATGTAGGTTGACAACGGTGCTTATTTGTAATTTCAGAAATGTTGATATATGTGTATATAAGTGTGTATGTCTGTGTATTCAGAGAACCAACTCGTGGCGAAATCACCACCCTAAGATGACCGCCTCTGAACGAGACCAGTATTTCTGAAAACTTAAATATATTTTTATATTGAAACATTCCTTCTGTAAGACGACCACCCGCAAAGAAAATTCCCGAAGTGTGACTGGTCGCCTTAGAGAGATTCATTTCTTAGATGCAACCTCCATAAGACGACCACCTCTAAAAGATAAACGTATTTCTGAGAACATAAGTATATATTGGCATTAAGCATCACATCTCTAAGACAACCACTTGCAAAGATGCATTTTGATGTGCGGCTGGTCGCCTTAGAGAGACCTCGCTGTGTGGGGCGTATGTGATTACTGTTATTGTTTCCGACAAAAGTTTTTAAGAAATCAAATAAATGAGCATATATAGTAAAAACCCTCTTTAAAACGACCACCTGCGTTTTCAGATTACTCTGATGGTCTTAAAGAGATCATATTTTCATTCTTAGAAATACTGATCGTCTTAGAGAAGAGGTGGAGACGAGAGGGTTCACTGTATGTTTTTTAATTTTAAAGCTTTCTGTTGGTTACAAAATAGAAATAACTTTATTTTCAACAGTATCCAAATAAACGAAATAGAAGTAAATAAATAAATAATTTAAAATAATCAGTAGACAACAAGAATACCAGTGAATTTTGGTTTACTGACACCAGTATTAATTTCATTGTTTAGAAGAAGTTTATTGACGTCAGTTAGAAAATTAGAATAAACCCATATAAACCAACAGAAGATTTATTTGGCATCTATTTCTATTATATTGATACCAGTAAGAAAACCAGTAAAAGTCAATATAAACCAGTAGAAAGTTCTGACATTGATGTTGGTTGTATGGGTGTCAGATGATACCAGTAAGAAAAACCCACAGAGATCAATAGAAACCAGTAAACGTCAGTAGAGACCAACAGAATTCTATGGGTACCAGTAGAAAGTTTTACTGGTTTTTATGGGGCATTTTGAAACCAGTAAGAAAAACCCGCAGAGACCAACAGAAAACAGTAAAAGTCAACAGAAACTCATAGAATTTTATAGGTACCCATAAAAAATTTTACTGGTTTCTACGGGGCATTTTTAACAAGGATTTCCTTGCCAGGATGCAAATTAAGTTAAATGAACAGCGTATTTAAGGAGGCAAAATGAGAAGGTTAGACATAGTGTAATTTGGCTAGTTAACGCACATGCTATTCTGTCCTGCAGCGGTTAATTTTAGTTACAGCTACGCATTTTGGCCGTTTATTAAGTCTATCGCCAGTGTAGATTGTTCAGTCAACCTGTTAGCTCTAAATCTGTGTAGCCTAGCACTACTGTTTAAAATTCTGAATTTATTGTTAAATTATCCTTAAGTTCCTCACTGCAAGTAGTTGCTATTATTATGAGCACGAAGTACGTGTATCACTCTCTCTCTCTCTCTCTTTTTTTTTTTTTTTTTTTTTTTTAAGATTTTGAGAATAAAAGGGTTATTTATTACTTTCTTCTGTGCTGTTATGCTTCACGCCTGCGCAAGAAGTCGCCAGGCTTCCTACAAAGATCAAGTCACTTGCGTGATGGCGAAAAGAGTGAAATTTTACAGAACTACAAGTCCTCCTGAATCAGAAACTTAAGGAAGCCCAAACGGAAATTTGTTCTGGTGAGAAGGAAGAAAACATGAGGAATCATGCTAATTTACATTATCTGAATAAATGAAAATTAGACTGATCCTCAGAACGAAGAGCAATTAAAAATTGGAAGAGGTCCAGTTCACAGTTAAGCAGTGTCATTCCCGTAAACCAACAGAATCAGATAATCAGAGTAGATTATCTGTTCTATGACAATGCAATTAATTTACTACTTCAGAACTATTCTTAAGAAGAAGAAAAAGACCATATTTAAACAACTTTACACTATTCCTTGAAACACAGGCATCTTGTAAAACTAAAGCCAGATGTGTAAGATAGTGAAAGTTCAGTCTCCATCCTCCATTAAAATAAGATTATAACTCAAACGAAACTAAAATAAAAAATTTTAAAAATTAAAAAAAAAACCTATTAGACTGTGTATGTTAATAGCGTTCGTAAATATTTTTAATTAGTAACAAATTAGTAAATTCTCAGCATATCAAACACTGGTGGTGTTTTTAATGCTTTATGAAATTTTTCTTCGTTGTGTCGCGATTTTCGACTGGGTTTGTGAACCGATTAGAATTATTCCTATAGTAACATGGCAAACAATGTTTCGCATAACAAACGTCATTGTGGATCGGATAATGTTCATTAGGCAAGTTACCACTGTATATTCCTATAACCAGTGCCTCTTAATTTATAGGTAATTACAAAAAGGTTTAATAAAAACGAAATAAAGTTTAACTTTCAGGAAGGATGCCTTCCCTACGTTCATACAATGCATAATTCCTGTGACAAAGAGAGCGCTAATTATATACTAAATAATATAGTTAATGCAACGAAAAAAAAAAAAAGATGACTCGCTGGGCTTACTTTTGGTGAACGCTCAGAGCTAGCATACAAAGAAGGCAGCTGATGGAAAAAGAAATTTGTTTGTATATAAATACTTTATTCTTAGTAATGTAATTCAGCGATGATATTGAAACAAAATCAACGAAAGTATTTGTTCGCGAAGTTTAATATAGGTGATTAATTATCCCTTTAAAATTAAATAAATTACTGAATTTGTCTTTTAAATACTAATATATGAAAAATGCAGTTTTTAAATGTTATTTGCCATAAACTTCGTCTTATTTTGCATAACTAGGGAATTTATTTTTCGTATTGACATATTTTGATAAAACAGCAGTTCAAAAAGGCGCTGCTATTTAATAATTTTGCTTCGTGTATAACTTTAATTACATTACATGAGGAAATGCAACAAATCATAAAACGCATTTGTATACGCATTATAAACTGAGCATAACAAATTTTCTGTCAATGAATTAAAAGCGGTATTTCATTTCATATGTATATGATTTATTCAAAAGAAGCCACTTCGTCGATAAAGCTCTAAAAATGAGCGCTAATTTTACGGAAGTAAATATCGATTCATTTTCGAAAGTAATTGGATGACCACCGCTGGCTAAAAGCCACAAATTATGACGTCATATTCCCGTAGAAAAGCTTTGCCATAGAGGCGCTGTTGATTGTTTCATTCTGCCAAATTAAAGTGTAAGAAAATTAGCATGTTCATAGAACAATTTTCAGGAAACTTTTTTTTTTTTTTTTTTTTTGCTGAGAACGGCAGTGTGAATTCTGTCGGCAAAATCAATATCAATTTATTTAAATCGATGTTAAAGAAAAACTTAGGCATCCATAAGCTTGCTCAGAAGTTTTCCCTTAATAAAATAATAAAAATGGGAAGCGTTTGAAGGGGCATGATATAATTTTTAATGGATTGTGAATCAGCGTATAAAGGTATATCAGAAACGACGAAACATCAATTATGATTTGGATCTGTACTAAAATTGCTCCTTCTTCTTTTCGTTAGCCCTCACTAGGAGGCAAACGAGTTAAGACAATTTAAAGGACCATAAATATTTTACAAATTCAGTTAAATATTTCTGGTTTTCCGAAGCCATACACATCCTAATTCATTAAAAATCACGGAAGGAAAACAACTGAAAGGAAAAATTAGGAAAGCTATCACTGTTTTTTAACACTGATTAACACTGAAATGAAAAATTAGGAGCTCGAAGTATTCAACTGAAATTAAAAATTAGGAAAGCTACCAAACCTAATATCTTACCAAATATCTTACCAAATATCTGTTTGGTTTTTGTATATTTTAGAGACAGGGCTTTTGGCAGAAACGTCCGCAGTGTTGTATTTTTCCTTCGTCCAGCTCTACTAAGTAATATTCCGGCATTAGTAACTTTCTTAGCAGAAGTTAAATCACGCAATTAGAAGTTTTCAGATTACGCTTAATTAGGCACAATTGAGTAGTCTCATGCTATGAATCCATTTTAAATTCAGGACATAAGTCAGGATCCTACACAGTCCCTTTGATAATTGAGCAACGAAGCGATGTTTTGTACAATGCCGATGAAATGAAGGACCCTTTAAATCCTTTGAGTTTTTATGGCCTGCATTGCTATTGGCGTTATGCATGCTACCTGTTATGATCTGCTGTTGTATCTCAGCTCATGAAATGGGTAGGATGCAATGCTCTCTACCATCTAGAACGATTAGTAAAAGATGGTTTTTTGTAAGTTAGCTAGAAAATTACAGTGACCTGCATAATAGCAGACCTCAGTCTTACAGAAATTGTTTCGAGGAAGCTGTCAAAATATGCATACTGAAAAAAACTTTTAATTTTTCTTTGTGGATAATTTGAATAATAATTTGTCGAGGAAATATGTCTTAGTAATTGGATTCAAGACTTCTCGTTGATATTCATGCGATGATTAATGTTACAAATGTTCATTAACTACGTATTATGACATTTAATGAATTGTGGTGACCATTTTGGAATTTACAAGAAATTTTATAAAAAGGTTTATATTATCTTTATAAGTCTTTTTCTCTGTCCTCATCCGCTGTACTTTTTAATTCATTACCACTCACCTGAAAAATCATTCAAGTCAGGGAAATGAAAGATGTCTGCTTGGAATCATACCAGGCAGTCTCAAAATTCGATTGCGGAAGAATCATAACTAATGGGGACTTACTAATAATAACTTAATGGAATTGTTGTATCGGGCAGTTTTGCTCGCATTCATGAAATTTACTGTAATGGCTTGTGAGGGACACGCAAAACGACTTGCGAGGTCTCAACGGCCTCAGTTTAATGCCCCAGATGATAGACATCTTGTCCGCATCATTCTTAGGAATCATTCAGCCCATTATGTACTCTCATAAAACTGTGTGGGTTTCAGAGCACCAAGTAACAGCATATACAATATGACGATGTCTACAGTGCCACGAATTTTCTGCAAGGTGAGCATTGCATCGGCTACCCTTGGCGCTATAGCACAGGAAACTGTTGGCAGTGGTAGATTCAAGAATGCGCATGGATCCATCAGCTGGAACAAGTCGGCTTTTAAGTTGAATTCTGCTTTTGATTACAGTATCATGACGGCTGTATCTGTTTATAGTATCATGATGGCTGTATCTGTTTAACCCATATCATACCGAGCATTGAAGAAATTGATATTTTTTTATAAATTCTTAAGTATGTGTTTCTCTTAGTTTACGCATGCATATAAAACCAAATATCTTACCAAATTTTTATTAGTTTGATCAATACAGCCTGTCTTAAAAATAGGACAGTGTTATAATCCATTGCTAATCATTCTTACTTAAGTGGAATGGGATAAACCACCTTAAACATAGTCCAACGTTACATTTTTTACAGATAATTGTTGGTTTTGCGACGCAGATCTTTAGCTGGCATCTTCTTTGTCTATTTTCAGTTTTTTTTTCGCAATAACATGTTCATTTCGAAGCTTTAGAAAATTTTCATTAACTTGTTGAATACCCAATTTCCTGCAAGATGGATTTCTTGGAATAGAAACTCCCAAACAGGCAAGTGTTATGTGTCTTTGAAAATCAAGCAGGTCCATACTATCACCACTAAATAATTGTTTGATCTTCCATGAAGCAACAAATACTGTCTCATGAGGAAACGCCTTCGGGATACGTTCGAACTTGGGTTCACATTTTACCCGTTTGGGATTTACATAATGTTCTTCAACGCTATTTGAAACTAAAATTTCAATAGTGCTCGCAACCTATTTAAGACTTCCTTCATTACACATTATTTCTTCTATCTCTCTTGTAGATAAATAATCAATCTCCTCTGTATTACTCAGTGCATCGGATCCGGAGGTAAAATCACGATTTCATTGTCTATGTCGACTAAATCACTGTAATTTGTCCACAAAAAACATAAAAAAGCAGTTAAAAATGCTTTTTTCGCAGTTAAAAATTTACGCCACATAGTACTAACATCCAAAATAATTTTGCAAAAAATGCAAAATTCAAGCATGTAAAAACGAAAAAAATTTAGTCTATTTCGATGAATTTCAGAATAAAAACTAACTTCATGAATCAGTTTTTGATTCACTCCGCCCCCTCCCCCACATTTCAAACACGTGTATTTTACTGTCGTCCTATTTTTAGGACAGTTAAAAATACAAGGAAAACTTATCTTTTAGGTAAAATGTATTGACAGTGTTTTACTGGTATAAAAGTATAGAATATTACTTCAATAAATTTATACGTATTTTTTTTCTTGGAGCTTAAAATTTAAAAAAACTTGTACATTGAAAACATAAGCAAAACAGTCTGCGAAAATCCCCATTTTAAAAAATTTATAAAAGGTATCTAAATTAATTCTAACTTGCGATAAAGACAAATGTATAGTTAAATAAGTCTTAAATAATAAATCGTCTTTAATTTGGATTAAATTATTTCAAAGATTTCATGCAAAGACCATCTTTGTGTTTAATTTTTAGGACAATGGGGAAATATGGGTTAAGGGCAGAAAAGGGAATGAACATTAAAAGCTTACACTTTTAATCGTCATTTTGGCCCTGCACTTGGATTAGTATGCTACTGGGCACACATCTCGCTGAGTTCTAATTCGCATACTCGGTACTTTGGCTATCCACCAACCACGTTACTGAGGTTTTAACGTGTGTGGATGTGCGTATTTTCGAGTCATTCTTCGTCCTGCCTTTTAACAGGGAACCTCGTCTTTTCCCCTGATGTGCTATGTTTCCTCAGGACAACAAGGTGTTCAATTACTTCCTTGGACGACGCATTCTCTCGATCTCACGCCGTCAGAAAACGTCTGATCAATGGTTGTAGAGAGGCACGACAACATTCGCCATTCAGTGTGGTATATGATCTCTGGCCCAGAATTGAAACCATATGCACTGCAATACCCCAAAATGCCATCCAAAGTCAGTTCGACTCCCTCTTCAGCGGTTCAACAGCTGCGACTCTTGCCAGAGGTGAAAGCTCCGGGTATTAATTTCTTCACGTTTCTATTCGTCAATATTTCTGAATTCTTAATCATTTCGTTCTTTCATTAAAATATGTTTGAAAATAAATTTGACTGCTAATTGCTTTTCTTCCCAATATAGTAATTTTGATGGTCTGAGGTGTATTTTTCTCAGCTTATGTAATTTTATCAATCCAAAGCTTTTCTTTAAAAAATAAATAGTGTGATTAAAAGTGGTATTACAACATAACAAATATATGTATTTATTAAACACGTTTTCTATTTTTCCAATCTAGGGAAATTCTTAGCTCTTTATGTTGAATGCTCTAGTATTATATGCTTCTTTTCCAAAACGAGCACCTTTTTCGCACAAATTACCCTGCCTGTTTTCTTGAATTGTTTAAATGCATATTCCGGATATATATATATAAGCCAATAATTCATAATAATAATTTCTTATAAGAAAACTTTCCATACACCATCTCCAAAGAACAGAAATTCAATTTAAAACCACGAATGAAAAACATTTTAGTCAGTAATTTAAATTAGTATTTTCAAGACTCCTTGCTTTAAAAACATAAAAATCTGTTAAGAAAAAACTTTAATCGCAAAAATACCAAAAATTAAATATTTTAAGTATTGAAAAAGTAGCTATTGTCATTGATCGCAGATTAATCGACTTATCAAGGGGATAAACATATACATATATTCGTAAAAAGCAAAGATAAATTTAAAATTTAGTTAACTTTAATTGCAAAAATAAAATAATTGCTGCGAAGCAATTTACAATATCATTTAAATTCTAAGAGCATAGGTAAATTAAGTGTACGTATTTAAGACCATGATAAAAATATGCAATATATATATATATATATAATTCCTAAAAACTAAGTCAACATTTTTTTTTAAATTCTAAGATCAAAATTAGCATAAGTGAATAATTGTTGAGCAGGCAGGAGACAGACTTATCAAGGGAAAGTTGCCTCCAAACCTAACTCTTCAATTACTTGAGTAATCCGAAATATTTAGCAAATTTTTGAGGGTACATACAATTGAAGCAGTAAAAAACATCAAGAAAATTTTATTGAATTACGGGAGGACCATTTTTCTCTATGGCCTTTTTGCCCTCTCTTCGGCAACCTGAAAACTCCTTTTTTAAAAATTTCATTACGTTTTCTCGCAAAGATGTTATCGAGGTGCTGTTTGACAGTCTCCAGAAAGTTAACTCCGGACATTTCTGAGAATACTAAAATGACCTGAAGACATGAAAATCCAAGGACAGAGGTTTGGTGAATATGAGTGTTGACACAAAAGACCTCAGGCATAGTCAATATCTCTTTATCTGACATTCATGGGAAAGTCACGCCGAACATTGGGCTAGCGGAAGACCGACCTCGATGATTAGTCAGCTTTAGGCGCTTTGTTTGGACTTCTGCTTTTAAAACTGCCATTTAGGAAGAGTTTCATTTTAATATATTGTCTGATTTGATGGAAACAATTCACAGTGTACAATTCTTTTGTAGTACCAACACACACAAAGCATTACTTTTAGGGATGCAGCCTGCCTTTCGATTTTACTAAAGGAGGTTCTTTTGATTTACACCATGATCTTTTTCCTGTAACATTATTCTATTGTATCCCCTTCTCATCTCCCTAACTAAACCGTTTCTTAAAAGAATCTTCTTTACTTTTTCAGCAAATTCCTCGCGATTTTCCCCATGTGCAACGTGGATACGAGCCAGTTTCTCTTAGAAAGTCCTTTACGAAAGAATTCCTGAGGCAGATAGCCCTCGAGTGCTTCGCCATAATCAAGTAAGCCAAAACAAACTACTTCATAGCACAAAACTGAGGAAAGATTATGTCCTACCACCCTGACGATTTCATAATGATGCGGGCACCTTTATGCAAGTCGACAACTGTTTGCTTAGATCATCAAATTGCCGTCCACGGGATCTTGATGAAGGTTGCATCCTTCATGGTATAAACCGAACGTGATACTGTTTCATTTTTCACTGGCTCACCAGCGGCGGAGCAGTAAAGTTGCTAAACACTGGTAGCTCAATCCGAGTTTCAAATCCCGCAAACGGGATGGCTGTATGGGCATTTTCGTGGTTTTCCACATGTGTAACGTGTATACGAGTCAGTTTCCCTTAGAAGTCCTCCACGAAGGCATCCACCCTGATAGGCAGATAGCCCTCGAGGCTTTACCTATTTTACCCCGCATCGTCATTTAAATGGGGTTGATACAATAAGTTAAATTTCGCGAATTTGACAGAAGTTTGTCACTAATTTTTATGAACAGGTTTGTCATCCCTGGTCTAATCGATTTCGTTGCTTTAATTTTTTTTATCTTGAATCACTATTTTACGGCGCTAATTTGTTTATCTTTCTTCACATTTCAGTTTTCCTGAAACTGCGTTTTTAAAAATTTCTTTAGTAAGAAATATATCTTTTAAACAAATTTTTATATCGTTTACCTTAGAACCAACTAACAAAACTAGACTTTTTTGAAGCATGTTATTTTTTGTCAAAATCATTTATATTATAATCCTCAACAAAATATTCAAAATTTTTTACCTCCTTTCTTACTTCTTTGAAACTCAAAAATTCGTTTTCTTATTTCACTATAAATAAAGGAATAACTCTAAAAAGCAAAGTTTTATCCTGCTTTATAAATTTCGACTACCGACGAAGAATGAGACAAAATAATGTACCGATTCGTTTATTTCCAATATACACGATGATTCCAAATTCATGGTACAAACTTGTGGAGGTGGTACAGAACAAAGGTATGAATAATATTTGCATAGGAAATCCAGGTCCAAATCTATTTATTTAGTCATAAATAAAACTTAAAATGCATTTACAATAATGAAACTTTAAAATGAGATTGAGATTACATAACATCTCGTGTGAATTGCTTCATACGAAGAACAGTACCCACTGAACCTTTTATCTCTCATTTAAAAAGATCTTGCTTCAAACTACGTCGCAAAGCATATTTGCATATTAGCAATTTGCATAAACTTTAAAATGAGATTGAGATTACATAACATCTCGTGTGAATTGCTTCATACGAAGAACAGTACCCACTGAACCTTTTATCTCTCATTTAAAAAGATCTTGCTTCAAACTACGTCGCAAAGCATATTTGATTGCTTCAAACGTCGCAAAGCATATTTGCATATTAGCAATTTGCATAAAAAAACGGTACAGAGCAATACACTGGTGTGCAAAAATTAAGGACAAGACGGTTTTTTCAATATAACTTTGTACAAAAGCTTTCCAAATCAACACATTTAATACCGTAAGATCCCCAATAAGTAAGGATATGAGTAATGTAAGCAATACTTACTAAAAGAGAAATCAGAGGGATAAAAAGAAGCTTTATTGAAAAAGTAGCATGGAGCGCAATGCGACTGAAGGCCGAACCATCCCCATGATGGGTGTCCAGCAAGAAACATCCGGTCTTTAATAGGGGATATGATCTCCCCTGACTGCTAGGCAGGTTTCACATCAATTGTGCATGCTGGATATGTGGTTGTTAATGAGCTGTTGAGACACTGCTGCTCGTTCCTCTTGTAGCACCAATCGCAGTTTCGGAATCGTTACTGGCGATAAGTGTCTTACTCGGGTGAAGTAAGACATTCCCGAGCCACATATTAAGAAAATGCTCGAGAACAAGATGATTATGCCAAGTATTAGCCCCTATACCAGTCCTGTAGTTTTATGTAGAAAAAAGAATGGACTGCCATCCGCAGATCCGAACGCGTGGAGACTCGCAGTTCACTACGGAAAATTAAATAGCATAACGAAATACCCCACGCATCCCCTCCCGATAATAGGTGAAATTATAAAAAAATTCGGTCAACTAAATATATGACAACCTTAGACCTGACATCAGGCTATTTTCAAATTGCAGTAAAACTCGAGGATGTCAAAAAGACAGCCTTTATTACAAAGTTCTGCGTGTATGCCTTTTTGAGAATGCCGTTTGGCTTAAGCGGAGCTCCGGCTGCATTTCAAAGAAGTTATGGATATTGTTTTAAGGCCAGTCTTGGGAAAAAATACAGTCATCTATCTCGATGGTATTATTGTGACGAGTGAAACCCTAGAGGAACACATTAAACATTTAGTGGAAGTTTTTACATTATTAAATGAAGCAACCCTCAAAATAATTCCTAAAAAGTGGAAATTTGCCGCCAAGGAACTGAGGTACCTCGGCTATAAAATCTCGAGAAACGGTATAGAAACTGACAACTCTCAAATTTTAGCCATAAAAAATTAACCGCCACCAAATACAGCTAAGAAGTTAGCATCCTTCCTGGGGATGTATTCCTATTATAGAAAATACATTAAATATTTTGCAAAGATAGTTGACCTTTTGTTGGTGCTTAAACGAAAAAAGACTAGGTTCACATGGACAGCGGAGGCGAATACGGCGTTTGAAGAGTTGAAACACGCCTTAATTAATGCCCCTGTTCTTGTTTTTCCAGAAGGGGATCAAAATTTGGAGATTGTAGCAGGTGCATCAGACTGTGCAGTTGGCGCAGTTCTTTCCCAAAATGGGCAGCCAACAGCTTTTCTAGCAAGACGCTTAATCAAATTCAGCGAAATTATACTGCAACTGAGCGGGAAACTCTCGCGGTTCTACTATCGGTGCAAAAATTCCGAGTGTTCTTTGGGAGTGCCTCAATATCAGTGTATTCACATCACGCGGCAGTTGGTTGCCTATACTCCGGAAAAAATCTTTCGTCCCGGCTCATACGTTGGACACTAAAACTGCAAAAGTTTAATTTAATAATAAAACACAGGCCGGGGAAAGAAAATGTAGTTGCAGCTGTACTTTCAAGGATAAAGATCGATGAAGACGGAAATACAATACTGCGAAAATAACTGAATCCCAGGAAACAATAATCGCCGAGTTCAAAACGGACCCAGAATTTAAAGGCATTTACGCCCATCTGGAAGATCCCGAAAATTTACAATAGCGCGGCCCATTAAGAAATTATAGATAAATTGCTCATTTACATGAAAACCGCCAACGACAATCAAGAATTGCGACCGGTAGTCCCAATGAGTCTACGCTTAAGTATTTTAAAGCAGCTCCATGACTCGAAATTAGGAGTCCATCTTGGTGTTTGGAAAACCCTGCAAAGGGTCCGCGAAGCGGTGTATTGTCCGCAGTTATAAAAAGTTGTAAAGGCGTATGTCAGGACATATCACTTGTGTCAATTAATTAACGACGTTCATTACAACCCCGCCGGGTACTTAAATAGCATAAAACACACTTTCCCAAATGAATTGGTTGGCATTGATTTGCTTGGTCCCTACCCTAGAACAAAGATTAATAAAAACAGATACTTGTTAACCATCGTGGATCATTTCTCAAAATGGGTGGAAATAATTCCCCTTAAACGGGCTTCAGCAAAAATAGCAGCAGATTCGTTTCTAAAAAAATATGTTTTAAAATACGGGGCCCCAGTAAAGTAATATCAGATAATAACGGGCAATTCGTAAGTAATTTATTTGAAAACCTGTGCACAGGCCTTGGAATACGCCTTCTAAAAATGGTACACTGGTGTCCAAAACTTAAGTAACAGCAGGTTTTTTTGCCATAACTCCACAAAAAATCAACTGAGAGACATGAAATGCAGAAATGAAGGAGAGTATTATGTACGTAAAGGATGACGAAAGCATCGGAGCTGAAAAAGGAATACAATGCATACGGTATGGAATCAAACAAAAACAAGCTTTATTGAACACATAGTATCGTGACCCATGATTTATCCAAGAGGAAGAACAACAAACAGATGTTCCTTAATATGGGATATGCTCTCCCCTCACTGCAATGGTTGCTTCGCACCGTCTCCGCATACTCAGAATCCGCTGGTGCAACATTTCTTGCGGTAGGAGGGCCCATTCCTCAATCCGCATCTGTTTGAGTTGTGTGTTCTCCGGAGGATGTAAGTGTGCTGCAATGGGTCTCCCCAAAGCATCCCACACATACTCGATGGGATTTAAATCTCGGGAGTAGCTGACCAATCCATTCGAGCGATATCTTCACTTTCCAGTAATTCCTCAACAGCAAGAGTCCGATGTGGCCCTGCATTGCCATCCATAAAAATTAAGTCTGGGCCAATGACACCTCGGAACAGACACACATCGGAATGGAGTACCTACTCACAATAGCGATCCCCGGTTACAGACCCTCTGTCGAAAATGTGGAGCTCAGTTCGCCCGTTCAGCATAATGCCTCCCAAGACAAGAACTCCAGGACCACCGTTACGGTGTCTTTCCTTGATGTTACTGGGATAAAATCGTGTCCCGACCTCTCTCCAAATCAAAACGCGTTGAGAATCGCTTCTAGTATTGAACCGACTCTCATCGTAAAGAGGACACGACTCCATTGATCTGTTGTCCAGGTTTGTGCTCTCTGCACCACTGTAAACGGTGGCCAACTTTACCGGGAGGCAGAGTTCAGGACGGCGGGTGAATACATCCCCTTTGTGAAGGCGTCTGGCCACAGTAAACCGCAACACTTGTCGCCCCGTTGCTGTACAGAGTTGCTGAGCAATGGTGCTTGCGGACTGCTGTCGGCCTCTTTTCGCCTGCAGGATGATATATCGGTCGTCCCCTGCAGATTTCGTCATCGGGCGGTCACCACCAACCTTTCTAACAGCTGTATACCTGTGGTTTGGAACGCTTTCCAAGCGCGCGAAACGACACTTTTGTTGATTCCGAAATCTGTAGCTACACTGATGACAGTACGCCCCTCCTGCAGCTTTCCGATCATTCTCCCACGTGTGAAGTCGTCCAGGTGATTTCTTCTAGCCATATTTCACGAACTGACTCACTGGCACTTGCAGCGAATATGTTGAATTGCGTATCCGTCCTTCCTTTTATTCTACTGTTGAACTGCGCGCGCCGACATCACGCGTTTTGTGTACGCTCACGTCGCCTCTGACGTTTCGTTTCTGATATTTGCATACGCATGACGTTTCTACTGACTTACGTATTCATTGTACTGATCTCCAGACGTCCTTTTCTGCAATTTCATGGCTATCTGCTAAATTTTTACATTGTTGCTTAAGTTTTGCACACCAGTGTACGTTATAGACCGCAATCAGATATTGCGGAACGAATAAATAAAAATATAGTTAAAATTATTCGGGGATATGTTAAGAATTATCATGAACGCTCTGACAGCTGCGTCAATGAATTAGGCTTTGCCTTGAGAACAGCAAACATGACAGTACAAAAAAAAACTCGCAGAATTGTTCCTAGGAAGAAAAATTTTAACGCCTCTGGATAAGCTATTTTTCGTTCAACAAAAACCAGAAGAGTTTAAATTGAATGATATTCAGAAAATTATTAACGAGGCCATCAAAAATTCTGATGCGGCGAGGTCGAAACAAAAATTATATTGCGGTAGGAAGAGATGCGACGTAGAATATACCATAGGCCAGAAAGTGCTGAAATTAAAGCACTCCTTGTCATGTGCACCCGAAAATAGAGTAGCTAAATTTGAGCCCAGGTTTGAGAGCCCTTTTATCATAGAGAAAATCAATTTTCTACGGTTTACTTAAAAGCAGAAAACGGACAGCAAACTATCTCTAACATCGACCAGCTCAAGCCATACTATAGTCGTTCCGATTTTCTAGTCCTAAAGCATTTATTGCAGGCTCGTGGGATCGCGTCAAGAATATTGATTTCGCCGTCGCTTAGCAAGGATCCCCCAGCAACAAAACGAAATGTCGATAACACTGGAGAGAGGACTGCGAAACGAACGCAACAGCAACAAGGTTCAGGCTTAGCTAGAATGAAGATTACGAAACAGAGAAAAATTCCTCCTGAACAGAATCTAGCGCCGATGGGAAAGCGGAAAAGGCTCTTGGAAGACAAGCAAAGAAAACGTCAAACTACAGAACCGAAGCCAACGACCTCGAGAGATAACCACAGAAATATGCCAGTCGAGATCGATGAAACGAAAGCAACCCGACGACGCAAGATCTATTCCTTTTCAGGAACCCAGAAAAACCAAAAGAGTTTTCAAAGATTCAGAGGCAAGGTCGGTTCAGGCTCAACACGAAGTTTCGCATTTTACGGGCTCCCGCGTTTTATCGCAATCCCAGGATAACAAAATTTTCGATTTTCGAGTCCTTGGATCTTCGAACACTTGTAAAAAAATTGCTATATCTTCTACCTGGTTGAGATAAACGTGATGTTATGGCATAATAAAAAAAACATGGGAGAATACAATACAGAACCGAAGAAACAGCCCATAGCTGCTCCGCCCGAAGGCGAACATAAGTGCGCAAAAGAAAAGCCAGTACTGAAAAAAGACGTGTCAAAAGAAAAGTAACTAAAGTTTGAAGGAGAAATAATAAACTATGGAGGTATGTGACATATGAGACTTTAAGTAAATAAGATTAAGTAGTGTGTCTCAAGACCGCTAATGGTCTTTTTCTATTAGTATTTGCTTCATAATCATAACTTAACATGGGTATTGTATCATTCCTAACATTTGGGATATTTTTAAAGAACTTTTCGACCAATTTGGCAATTAAAACGTGAATTTCTGGAATTTTAAGCTCGCGGTGAATGTCCGAATTACGAATAAACCATCGGCAATTCACTGCTTGCCTGAGAATAATATTTTGGACAACTTGGATCCTTTGGATGTTAGTATAAGAGGCGTAACCCCAGACAGGACAGGCGTAGGTGAGTATGGGCCGCAAAAGGGTTGTATAAATGAGTATCTTGTTATCGGTAGAAAGAACACTATTCCGAGCAATTAATGGGGATAGTGTACGTTTACGATCTCGGAATTTAGCTAATAACTGTGTAATGTGTGGGGACCAAGTGAGAGTTTTATCTAAAACAACGCCAAGGTAACGGGCCTGCTTAGTCCACGGGATAGGTATGCCATTCATAAATATGTGCAGATCTTCATCGCAAGGTCCGGGAACTATAAAGCAAAGAGGAAGCCAGAGAAAAGCAGGCCGATTCAACGCCCGAGGAAGGAAAAGAAAAGAGGGTTCGAAGTGAATACCAGCCGCCCGAGACGTTTGAGAATCCAAAGTTTGAAATCTCTAACATGGCAAGAATTTTGCGTCAAGAGAATGAAGGAGTATAGAAACCAAAAAGATAACTGAAAATGTTTCTTGTTTCCTATTTTGTATTGAAAGTTCGATTTATGTCATATGTTTAAAGTAGCTAAATACTGTTTAAAGCAAGAAATTAAATTCGCAAGTTTGCGAGAATGTAGTTGTAACTATCTGTTAAACAGAAAAGATTTTTGAATTCGAAAGTCGGAGAAAATTTATTTTGTAAATACTTTCTTTTGAGAATTCTCAAGTTGCGAGAAACTAATTTGTGAATATGTTTAGTCGAAAGACTTCAATTGTGTTAACTTAAAGACTGTAGCGAAGCTTTGTGAATTTTGTATAGCAGCTATAACGAATGATGTAAAATGAATTTTAAAGTATTACGCGTTAAAATGTTCTATTGAATGTTGAAATGCTAATGTCAGCTTTTAAACTATTGTAAAAGTTACACTTGTACAAATGTAAGTTTTGGTCAAGCATGACTCTAAATACTTTGTATAAGAGATGAATTAAATGAAACTATAGATTGAATGTGCTTAAA
This sequence comes from Stegodyphus mimosarum, assembly GCA_000611955.2. Classification (NCBI taxonomy): domain Eukaryota; kingdom Metazoa; phylum Arthropoda; class Arachnida; order Araneae; family Eresidae; genus Stegodyphus; species Stegodyphus mimosarum. The sequence continues at coordinate 27,865 of KK113173.1, forward strand.
TAGTTAGGCTCTCCAGGCTTCACTTAAAAATTTTAAAATTAAGCTCTATTTCAGGACATTAGTTCTAGTTTTGCGTTTAAGGAGTCTTCTGAGGTCTGGAAAGTCGAGTTTATAACAAATCGTAGCGGTTGGATAGTGATAGTATGTCTTCGCGGAAATACAAAATAAAAACCTCGTCTCACTCAGAACAATTTCTGTAAGCGGGAAAGTAGATTTAAATCTTGAGTGAATGAATGCTGCTTGAGGGCCAAAGTAATTTCAATAAAAGAGTATTGGTAACGAAAGTGGAAATTGTTTGTGAAAGATAAAACGAATACTTTTTCCTTCCAGATTAATGAAAGGTTAAGACTGCTGTCAGATTGAAAGAAAAGATGAAGCAGATGCTTGTCAAATTGTAAGATTTTGTGAGACTAAAGATTTTTAGTTTTAGTATAGTTTTAGATATTGTGTAAAGTTGGCCCTAAAAAGAAAAAGTTTTAATGATGAATTCACGAAAGAGCAGTTCCTACAAGTTGAAACCTTTGATGTTAAAACCTTTTGTGTAGAATTTACACGCTTAAACAAGGTCGTTTTGAGACCTCGTTCTTCGAGTTGTTAAATTCTAGTGGGGAAAGATGTAAGGTTTATCCTAAGTTTCTTAACAGTTATTTTAAGTTTTGTATCTTTCCTATGTTATTCTAACTTCAGCTTAAAATTTCCTGCCAGAATGTAATTTTAGAAACGCAGTAAATGCAAATGAGAAAGTCGCTACTTCACTTTAAGTCGATACTTCACCGACTTCTAGAGAGAGAGTGTGATTCCCTGACTAGCGCGCGTTTGCCTTTGGCTACGTTCTCTCTTAGTTGCTATGCTCGGCCATACCTTAGGCCCTTGCTTGGCTTCGCCGATTTAATTAATACTTAGGGGCCAACTATTTTGATTTCTGATAGCTTCGGCTGTACCTTTCAGATAGCTTAGTTAAGCTAGTTTAGTTTAATTTAAATTCATTATTATTTAAGTTCGAGCCCGAGTGGAGGCTTTGTGTAAAGTTCCAAGTAGAAATTGATTGTAAATATTCTGAAAAATAAAGGGTTGTGAACCCTTCTTAAGCCTTACGTGTTTTGTTCACACACTTAAGCGATTATTCGCTTGTTAGTTCGATGTTCGTGCGGTTCTAAGTTAGAACTTTATAATTAAATAAGAAGAACCCCACAAGTTTAACTTTCCAACTAGATACATTTCCATTCCAAATGAAATTAAACAATATTTAATATAAATTTTCATGTAACTCTATGGCGCAAGCAAATATTCGGAGCCCAGAAAGCACTTAATATAATAAAAAAAAACTCTGCTTATAAAAAATATTACTACATAATATTATATGAAATTTAAGAGACTGCTTTTAGCTGGAAAAACGAAATCCATAAATGGAGACCACTAGAATATATATGTATGTGTGTGTGTGTATTTTAGAGTTCATAATGTATTTCTCTCGCCTTCTTGGTGTAATGGTCAGCACGCTCGGCGCATACTCGAGAGGCCCGTGGTTCGAGTGTCTGCGAGGGCATTGCTCATTTTACATGCCTCCTGCTTCCAAATATCCTAATGACTCTACATTGGCGCCCGAACTAAAAAAGGTGGTGAATGATGATTCTCCACCACCAGGATTTGGCGATTGCGTCCCCTAATCCCCAGTCCCCCTTTAAAAGGGTCGACTTCCGCCTTCGTAGTCTAATGGTCAGCACACTAGACGCGTATTCGAGAGGTCCGAGGTTCCAGCTTTGGCTAGGGCACTGCTTATTTTTCATGATTTCTGATTCAAAATAAACCTACGGTCTGTACAAGTTTAACGGACTTCTTAAATTAATTGACAAGAAGAATTTTAAAACTTTCTTGTCATTTGCTAGTTTTTGCTTTAAGAAACGCATGTTATCTTTTTTGCGTGCATATTGCTTTTTGCGTTCACGTGAATTTTTCACGCGTAATTTAGCTTTCTGAATGCTATGTTCATAACTTTTAATACTTTATATGTTTTCATGGCTGTTCACCAAATTATAAAGCTATTTTAAGAGATTGCTCCGAATACTTTATATTTCATCAGACACATATCTTGGGTATGCGTAGGTTATTTCGGTGTTATATAGACGCTAAAACCTATCCAGCATAATTTATTTTCATAACTCTACTGTATTACTTCTTTTGCGTCCCGTCAATCACATCAGTTAATGCTAATGTTACATGAAATTCTAAACTATACTGCGTTTCAGTTTGTTACAGGTTTTCTCATATGCATGTGGGGGGAAGGTGGAAGATGATATCCTTTAGTTAATTACACATCCACACCTTTTTCCACGCCACAGAAGCATTTAATGTCATAAAGAAAAAGCTATACAGATTGAATTAGATAACAGTGCCTTAGCCCCTTCTCGCACTTGTTAGATACAGTCTTGTTAGATACAGGTATTTTAAATAGCCGCTCAGCGCCTACTCGCGCTCGCTATCATTGTCACTACCTTCGCGCGGTTCTCTGGCATCTTCGTCTCCTCCTCACTCTCGCTGCAGGCGCACAGGTGATGCCCTCTGGTGGCTATAGAACTTAGGGATCCCACATATATATTGTACGTAATTTTCTTGTACAAAATTGGAATTATACTGAATAACTAGATAGCTCTGCGCGTAACGTTATGGAGCGGAGGTTTAAAATTATTGCATATTTTTGTTATTTTTATTCAAATAAGCTTGCGTTACAATATCTTGTTTTATTCAAATCGAAGCGCGTTTATTTCTAATGATTTTGCTAGTGCTATGAGTGACATCCGTCGAAGCGAATATTTAAATATTGTCTTTTCTGCTGATGCTGCATAACTCACGTTGCGTTTGTGTTGTAACATAAGTTTTTTAAATGCAGCACTAATAATGAAGAAACAGAAAGCTCGTTTTCATTATACTACGTTATTTTATTTTAAAAAAGAAAAACAGTGCTACTCAGACTGCTTGTAAATTTTATACTATATAAGTGATATGTCTCATGTCAAAGTTCGAATGTGGTTTAAGAAGTTTAAGCGTGGAAATTTAGTCCTGACGATGATCCCCGCTCTAGAGGACTTCATCGTACATTCGTTTTACAGGACACTTTAATTGTACCAAAAAAAAGTCCTCTCTGCACATAAACCTTACCACTCCACGACAGACTTTCATAGTCTGTTTCCGGTTTACAATCGCTTGGCTCGCGCCACTTCTGGTCTCGATCACGATTAAGTCCTGTAATCTCGATACGCCACATTCCTTCCTTTTTATCACACACTTAATCTGTTTGGCGGTTGTCGAATTCTGGTGGACCGACACAAAGGTTGTGGTGCAGCTGTTGTCTTAGATAACCTGGTTGTATTGGCAATAGGTCTGGCGGATGGAACGGGCTCAGAAGACGACACAGACTCATCTGTCAGGTGGATATTATTTTTGGATGGTTCAGGAACTCCACTCTTACAAGCTTCTTTGGAAATCGCTAGATCTGGAAAATGACAAATGCAGCCATCATCATTAACTGTTCCTCCATCACTCATCTGGTCCACATGTCGCCGCCGGGCTCTGTAGGGTATTAAGTTTGGAGCTTTTCTGCATTGCATTAAAAATGTACCGTGTGTCTGTCTCAGAGTTCCCGGATAATTTTGCATGGTTCTTAAGGACTGTTTAACTGTAAACACACTATACACGTATACTATAAGTAAAGCATAAAGTGACCAACATATATTTCTGTGTGTAATTGTGTAATTTGTTTGTAATGTGTAATTTTGCTCTTTATTTGAGCCTGTTGTATCAAAAACTGTCTTATATAACCAAGTTATGGGCCAAATAATTGTACATATTTTTGAACTCCGGATCTTTTCCGAGTTCGGCTATTACTGTTTCACGAGAATCTAATACTTTGGATGTCAGCATGGCTATTCTAACTGTATTTCCATTTTCATCCAAATTAATTCTGCTTAAAGCATCTGCCACAACATTTTTTCCCCGGCGTGTGTTTAATTACTAGATTATATTCTTGTAATTTAAGTGCCCACCTTATTAATCTGGGTGATAAATTTTTTCCAGAGTAGAGTCTTGTGACCGCAGCGTGGTCGGTATATACAGTTACTGGAGAACTTCCAACGAAAACACGAAATTTATGCACTGCTGATAACACTGCGAGAGTTTCCCTTTCTGAGGCCGAATAGTTTCTCTGGGTTTCATTTAATGTTCGACTGAAAAAGTCCACGGGTTGCCCATTTTGAGAAAGCACTGCCCAGTCGCAAAATCTGAAGCGTCCGCTGAAATTTCTAATCCTTTATCCCCCTCCTGAAATTTTAAGACGGGAGCTTGAGTCAATGCGTCTTTCAGTTTTTGAAACGATAAGTTGGCTTCTGCTGACCACGAAAACCTAGATTTCTTCCTCTTCAATTTTAGCAGAGGCTCAGCTATTTTGGCAAAGTCTTTAATGAAGGACCGATAGTATGAACACATCCCAAGAAACGACGATAACTTCTTCGCTGTTTTAGGAACAGGATAATTTTTAATAGCTATTATTTTTGACTGATCTGTTTCGATTCCATTTTGGGAAATTTTAAATCCTAAATAGCGTAACTCTTTTGCGGCAAATTTACGTTTGACGCATTTATCTTTAAACCAGCTTCATTTAACAATGAAAACACTTTTCTTAAATCTTGTAAGTGTTGTTCTAGATTACTACTTGTAATTATAATATCGTCTAAATATATTAACGTGCTTTTACCAAGGACCGGTCTTAAGACGATGTCCATACATCTTTGGAAAGTTGCTGGCGCGCCGGATAAACCAAAAGGCATCCTAAGAAACGCGTACGTGCCTGACTTAGTTATGAAGGCGGTTTTGGGGACGTCTTCGGGTTTTACCGCAATGTGAAAATGGCTACTCGTAAGATCTAATGTGGTCATATACTTTGTAGAGGTAATATTTCGAATTATCTCTTCGATTATCGGCAGAGGATATACAGGGTATTTTTTGACGGAATTGAGCTTGCGATAATCTATAGCAAAACGCCACCTCTTCGGGTGCGTAATCGGATAACCATTATTTTTCTTGCATAAAATTACTGGGCTAGCATAACTGCTAGAAATCGGCGTGATGATTTTATTTTTCAACATCTCCTTGATATGGTATTCAATTATTTCTTCCTTTACCTTATCATACCGATATGCTTTTTGCCTTACTGGCTGAACGTCCCCGTTTCTATAGTATGGTTTCAATGTCGTGGTTCACGACCTGTGTGAAACTCGGTACATTGCTAAATAAATTTGAAAACTCACTTACCAACGACTGCAGTTTTTCTTGCTCTTCTGCCGGTAAGTGCTGAAAGTCCAGCTGCGGGGGTTTATCATTCTTCATTTCTACTGGTTTCATCGACAGATTCAATTCTCCCCCTTTAAAACCCAATTTCGCTTCTGCCAATCTAAAAAAATCCACACCCAGAATAATACATGTTTGCAGGTTTCGCACAATACAAAATAAAATTTTTACCTCCTCGTCGTTGATACGCAAGAAAAGTAGTACTTTCCCTAAGTATCCTCACTTCTCTCCTTGAGCCGCTATGACATTCGTGTCTCTTGCACTAAAAATTCTGTAACGGCGAAAGTGCTTCTTGAAAAATCTTTCCGAGATAAAACTACTTTGCGCTCCTGTATCCAACAGAGCCGTCGCCGGTATGTTGTTAATTAAAACTTCAATTTTCGGTAAACTCAAATTTTTCACGACCACGGTGTTTAAATTAATTGTGGAAGGATTTTGCGCGACTTCGGACTTCTTCACCTCCCTCGAACAAATCCATCTTAGTTTAAATTCTTCTTATTTTGGTAGCCTTCTGCATCTTTGCCCGTTTTTCTATTAAAATCTCGTCTTTCGCCGCTCGATTTAGGAGATACATCTTTCTTCGCCTTGTTCCCGTAACTTTGTTGTTGCTTCTGCTGGGGTCTTGGCATATTCCACTGACTTCTTGGCTCAAATTAGCGACGTCGTTCGTTGTCTGCTGTTCTTCGGCTTTCAAATTGTACAGCGAGCTCAAATAATTTATCTAACGTCGTTGGGTTTCTTAGCTCGACGAAATCTTGAACTTGGGGCAGTAGCCTAGGAAGTGTAATTTGAATAATTTCAGGATCCGGGCGACTTCCATACAAAAGCTTGAAAACTTGAATTTTTTTTCAAGATAAAATTTGACAAATTTTCTATCTTTTCCTGATAGCGACTAAAAACTTCCGCCTCCAGTCTGGCTCGATCTCGTACTCTAGGAAATGCTTTCACCAAGGAATTTTTAAAATTTTCGTAAGTGTATTTGGGGCTTCTCGGTTCCCCCAAGAGATTCTTTCCAATACACTTGAACCAATTCAGTGCTTGGCCCTTCAAAGGGCTGGTGGCAAGAATGACTTTCTGAAATTCGTGAATTGGATATAACGTGAAATGGGCGTCTAGCTTTTCCAGGAAATTTATTCCGGCTGACTTGCCGTCAAAACTTGCCGCTGGCTTCATGGCTGCCCTCATGGTTTGTACAATGTAGCCAAATCCTTCTAGGGCAGGAGGTGGTATCTCAGGGTTCTGCACAGGTACTGCAGGTATCTCAGGTTCGTCTTCTTATCTTTCAGGCCATCCTCTCATTTTTCTTCGGTCGCCAGTGTAAGGACTGAGTGTTCGGTGCATATTCTTGGAAAACATCTTCGTTACAGCTTAAAGTCCTGATCTTGAACGGTGAGCTGAATGCAGCTATGTTCTGTGGTAGAAAACTTGTGAATACGTGGTAGAAGAACTACACTTCAGAGGGGTTTAAAATCCTCTTTTATTAAACCACAATTATGTACAACCACTTCCCAACTCGGGAGGGATACAGAAAAATAGAGACCGCACTTGGGTCTAAAATGAACAATCAAATTTAATTTAAACTAAAGCTAATTAGAGATTAAGTAGTTGTTGCTGACAGAGCTAGAACGCGAGGTTGGCCTCTAAACTAACTGGTGATTTAACTAATACTGACGCACTTAGAGTTACTTCAATAAGTAATCACTTAACAGCGCTAAGGCTTAGAATTTAAATACTAGCTAGTCAGGCGAACGTCGAATAGATTAACAGTGGTCTGAGACTAAAAGCTCTCTCACTCTGAAAGGTTTCTACCTTTCGTTTAAATACTACTTGGATCCGCTTCAAATTAGCATAAAGCTGAAACGCGCGCTTATTCTAACGAGAAGTTGAAATGAGAACAGATAGAAAGAGTCAAATTAAAATAAAACTTTGTTAGTTTAACTAAAACCTTACAGGGTAATTAACCAGTCTTGAGTTTACGCTTCTGTTCTTGGAAGCGAATATTCGCTTAGCTGTTCACGAGGTTCCTCAACACTTATAAGATATTTCTCCCACCTTCTTCGCATGCCTTCGTGGTGTAGTGGTCAGCACGCTCGACGCGTAACCTAGGAGTCCGTGGTTCGATTCCCGGCGAAGGCGTTGCTCATTTTTCTGTCTCCTGCTTCCAAATAAGCTAATGTCTCTACACTGGCGTTCGAACTAAGAAGGTGGTGGATGATGATTCTCCACCACCGGGATTTGGCGATTCGGTCCCCAAAACCCCAGTCTCCCTTTAAAAGGGGGAGTATATAAAGTATTTCTCCCACCTTCTTCGCATGTCTTTGTGGTGTAGTGGTCAGCACGCTCGACACGTAACCGAGAAGTCCGTGGTTTGATTCCCGGCGAAGGAGTTGCTCATTTTTCTGTCTCCTGCTTCCAAATAACCTAATGTTTCTACACAGTTAGTTATTAGAATACAAGAGAAGAACATTACAACCTGTATACACATACCGTTCAGCCAAATTCTGCTGTGGCATTGCGTCTGATTCCGTTACTCTGTAGGAATATCTTACACTCATATGAACAGGACTGTGGCTTGTTATCTCTAACAGTATTAATAATACTAATTGTGCAAAAAAGTCCCGTAAGCATTCTTTTTTTTTTTGAAAAGCTAGTTTGATTTCTTTGTGTAAGCTTCTAGCCATTTTGAGTGAGCATCGGGGATTGTCAAAAACCATATGCTCAAAAATATGTCCTGCTTAATCGATGTGAATACGTTCCGTTGGAGCGCTCGGATACTCCCTGTGATGGACCTTTACCTTCGGAGGATCTAATTTATGGTTTGGACATTCAAAACAGTTTTTGAAAGTATCCTTCGATACTCTTATCGATATCATTCCAAAACACATAAGATTTGGCAACCGCTTTCATTTTTACAGTCCCTAAGTGTCCGTGGTGCAACTCTTTTAACACATTCTCACAGTATCGTTTTGGAATATAAACGCTTTGGCCATACATTATACAGCCATCTTACATACTGTGCTCCATCTCCCTTCCTTTCAATTCACGACCGCTTTCAAGTATATGTAGCAGAGAACTGAGTTTGGCTTCAGTTTCTTTAGATAAATCTCTGGTAGTGATTGGTAGAGTTTCAATTTTCTTTAACTGAAAATTATTTACTTCATCCTGAAAAGAGAGTGTAGAGACATTAGGTTATTTAGAAGCAAGAGAAATGAAAAATGAGCAGTGCCCTCTCCGGGACTCGCACCACGGACCTCTCGAATACGCTTTGAGCGTGCTAACTACACCAAGGAGATATGCCAAGAAGGCGGGAGAAACACCTTATAAGAGTTGGTCTGAGTTTGTCGGTGATTCTGACAAAAAGTTAACATTGCCATGCTCGTTTGTTTTACGGTAAATAATGTCGAATTGGAATGACTGTGGGGCCGAGGTTTAGTGCAGGAGCCTTGTTATTGCCAAAATTGGCATACCTTTCTTTAAGCTGAAAATTGCAACAAAAGGTTTATGATCTGTTGCTAATGTAAATTCCTGCCTTTTAGAGAAAAGATGTTTTTGTTCCCCAGATCATTGACGAGGCTTCTTTATCAGTTTGAGAATACCCTTTCGCCGTTTTAGTGAGTGTTCTAGAGGCATATGCAATTGGCCTTTCAGTTCTGTCAGGGAGTTTGTGGGATAGTACGGCACTTAGGCCCGTTGATGATGCATCATTTGCCAATGTTCAGGGTAATTTTGAATAATAATGCATCAAAGTTTTTTGCGAACACAGTCCTTTTTTTGTATTTAGAAAATCTTCCTGACAATCTCTCCTCCAAACCCATTTTCAGTTTTTCTTAGTTATCGATTATCGCAAAATTTGGGCAAAATTTCCAATAAAAATTTACTAATCCGCAAAAACTTCGAATTTTCTGGACAGTTCTGAGTGCCGGGGCTCTAGCAATCGCTGATATTTTTTCACCGGTTTTATATAAAACATTAGCATCAATTTTTATGATCTAAAATTGTATCTGATCTTGAAAAAGTTGCTTTCCTTCAAATTTAATTTTAGTCCATGAGTTTTGCCCTTTTTGGAAGAATTATTTTTAAAGTATTTAAATGTGCATCATCATCAGATCCTGTTACTCGCGCTTCATCCAAGAAGGCTTTACATCCTTCCGTTCCTTGGAACAGTCCGCCAATGTAACGTTGCCAGATTGCCGGAGCTGCATTTAGCCCAAACTTTAATCTCTTTCACTTATATAATAACTATGTGTTTTTGTGTAAATGTGTGTTTATTGTTAGCAATTTTCTGTATTCTCTGGGTATATTTTATTTGTAAGCAAGCATGCTTAAAATCGATTTTTGAAAAATGCTTTCCCTCACTCAAACATGAAAATACTTCCTCAATGGTCGGCAAAGGATGTTGATACGTAACGATATTTGGGTTTGCTGTCACCGAATATTCGACACACAGTCGTATAGAGCTGTCCGGCTTAACTACTGGTACTACTGGAGTTGCCCATTCCGATGTTTCAAACTTTTCAATTATACCCTCCTTTTCCAAGCGATCAATTTCTTCATGTATCCGGCCTTTTAACGCAAATGGTACTAGCCTAGCTCTACCAAATTGTGAAAAATTAGGTTTTAATTCAAGCTGAATCTCATAATTTTTATCTTCCCTAATTTTACGTCAAATCTCTCTTTACATTGTTCTAATAATTTGTTTAAAGTACTTTTTTGAGGGACAGAAATTGATTTTATTGGGGTCCAATCTAAATTTAACTTTGAAACCATTCGTGACCAGCTATACTTTATCAAGATTTTTCTTTAACAATATGAAGATTTAAGTTTTTAATGTGATCTTTATATTAACTGTAGTAAATCCTAAAGGTATCAGTTTTTCTCCATTATATGTTTTAAATACTAGACTTGTATTTTGAATTTTATTTTTCGAAAAAAGCCAGAAATTTTTGAAACTCGTTATCTACATTAAACTTCACACCCTGTATCCAGTGCAATAACTACTAGTTTTCCTTATATATTCACTTGGACCATTATGGGCGGTTTCCTATTTTTTATCTGACTGGAATTTTTGCTGTTTATAGGAACTGTGCTTTTCATTTTCTCCATTAATTTATTTTGCGTTCTTACTTTCAGAAGTTTTAGCATTATAGCATGCTCTTTCAATGTGCATGATTTTCTTACATAAGCGGCAGATACTTGTCTTAAATTTACAAGAATTTATATCATGGTCCGTCATCGTGCATCGTGGACACATATTACCTCTAGCACTCTTAGCTGAGCAGTTTTGTTTTTCAAACTTTTGTATTGGAGTGACCGACTTAGATTTACCTTTATTCTTGACACTAAACTCCTGAATTTCTACTGGTTTCCCAGTTATTTAGTTTAGTCTTTAATGCTTTCTCCATTACCATGAAAAGTTATTTTTAAGTATCATCTAAATTAAAATTGTCCTGCTTAAAAATTCTATCTAGAATAACCCTATCTCTTAGCCCACTAACAAACACATCCCGCAACATCATATTTAGCATATTCTGATTGCAAGCATACAGTACGGCAAGTGATCGTAACTCTGCCATATATACGCATATTGTTTCCCCCTCGTGCTGTTTTCGATTTTAAAATATATGCCTACTCAGTATTATAAGTGGCTTAGGATTTAAATGGCTTCTCAAAGTTTTTTTTAACACATGATAATCTTTATCAGACGGATTACCAGGAGCCAGCAAGTTTTTAAAAGACTATACATCTTTCCGAACAAACTAGAAATCAGTACTTTCTCACGTTTATTGATTGAAATATTTTGTATATCTAAATAACTTTCAAATCTTTCTGAAAGCGCGTCAAATTGTTCTTTGTGCTCATTATATTTTTTGAACTGAACAGAAAGCTTCGAATTATTAGTTTGTGGAGTAATAACTGAAGTAAGTTTCTCCATGAGAGCTTTATTTTGCTCTATCGGCTCAGTTACAAGCTGCTCCATGTTTAATTCCCCACCCTGAAAAAAAATGTATATAAAAGCTTTACCTTGAGCTGTCTTCGGAAAGCTCCCTATCAGAAAAACGAAGGTGAATATTCGAAAGCTGAAAACCTCTTCCTTTTATTACTTTCCTTTCCATAGCCATCGTCACCAATTTGTTGTGTGAATATCCTTTCACAAGACACTTTATTCACTTTTCAAGACATTTTATTTATATAAAAAAACATCCTACTACTAAGAACATACAGTGAATTAGAGTTTCAGAAAGCAATGCTTGCTTTTACTCTGCATCTGGTGAAGACTATCAGTAAAACAAAATGAATAGCGTGGACAAAATAAGACGAAAGTATTAAGTCAAGTGGCCGTCATCAGTCGACGAAGAAGGTGAGTTTCTGGTGGAAGGTCCAAATCAATGAATTGAAGAGTCTAGTATGAGTAAAAAATATTAAGGACGGAGAATATTAGACAGGTATTTATGTTTTTCTCTGGGAAATGGAGAGCATCTAAGACAGTTGATGCAGTTATCTACAAACTTATCAAGTTGAACTTGCCAGATTATTGCAGTGTAGAAGAAATTTCTAGCAAGTATTTTAATATAATTTTGAATTGTGTCTATTTTGACAGCACGTTGATATACGAATTTGGAATGAACCAATGCACATTGACAATGTCTTTCAGTGCTTTGTTTTGAATAACTTGGATGTGTTGAAGGTGAATTTTGGTAGAGTGACTCCAGACAGGACTAGCATAGAGTAATGCTGGTCAAAGTATAGATCTATATAAAATGAGTTTATTTGAAGTGGCCATATGACTTCTTCTGCCAAGAAGTGGGGGCATAGTTCCAAGCGTTAGATTTATTTTTTGTACATTTTCCCCGAGATGTTTCTGAAAAGTCAATTTTTATCTGACTCCTAGATATTTAACTTCGTTAAGCCAATCAGTTTCTGCGCCAAACAGAAGAGATCTTGGTGGTGTGAAATTTGTTTGTCTTTTGCGAAATACGACTGCTTTTGATTTTTCAGTGTTAACTAAAATTCTCTGTAGGTGAGCAAATTTTGTAGAAGGTTGAGGTAATGTTGAAGAAGGAGCCGGACTACTGTAACTGTTGAAGCTGGGGTCATAATTGCTGTATCATATGCTAAAAGAGCTATGGCAATTTTGTGGGTCTTTAGGAATATCGTACGTATAAATGTTATATAAATATGGCGAAATTTCTGACCTTTGAGGCATTCCAGCGAAGATGTTTCTCCTGGAAGAAACAGTATTGCCAATTTTCACTGCAAAGGTTCAGTCCTGAAGATATGAAGCAACAAGTCTAATGCAATAACCTGGGAAGTTGAACTTGATACGTTTGTAGCCGGTGCCATACCCTATCAAAAGCTTTCGTAAAAAAAATCCTTTCTGCACATAAACGCGTAAAACTCCACGACCGACTTTCATAGTCTATTTCCAGTTTGCATATTTCGTAAGCGCACATCTGTATCGCCACCAAGGGAGTGGCTTCTAGTGGGGACCAATGGGCTTCAAGTAATATTTCTGTCATTTCACATGACTTGTGCCACGTTTTAAGCAAGATGGTTGAAAATGTTTTGCCACACAATTTCCTGTACAAAATAATTAAAGCAAAGTACCTCTCTCGTGAAAATTTTCAATGCGAAGTTAGATCAAATATAAGCATATTTACATATGTAAATGGTAGAAGTCTTAGCATTTTTTATTGCAGTCTGTAGGAAAAAGATGTTCTATAATAATAGCCAATGCACAGTATCATTCAAAGTGAATTTTCCTAATTAGCATGCCGACACATTTAGTGTGTTAAATCTCACATTAATAACTGTTAACTCTTAAATGTATTATCTGCACAAGAAATGCTCCTCAAACAGAATGAATTTACCTCTTTCATAACGAATATATTTAATTTATTCATATATAATTTTTAATGTTAACAATAGATATAATCAGATCATTCACAATATATATTTTGAATCTTAGACTTTCAAAATCAGACATGCAAACATTGAGGTAAGAAAGTACTAGATTCATTAAGAGTAAATTTTGAGAAATATGAAAGTAGCCTTTTGGCAGCAGATGGCGCTGACCGTTGCACTGGATTTTGGACGTCAGAATTACGGGTTACTATCTTTGGCAAGATTCTCCTCGAGGTGAAAATGGAATTTTTTGCCAAAGAGAGTTGACGCTAATGGCTCGGGTAACCATAGCATCACCGCATTAGGATATAAATAACACAACCCCTTAAGCTATAAACACCATCTGGAATACTGGAGAACGGAAAAAGACTTCGTAGGAGGTCAATAGGCTTTTTCAAAGCAGAAAGGATATACTACATTCAGTGATCGTCTTAGAAGATAGTACCATTCACTTGTGCTACATTAAGCGTTGTAATGAATTAATACTTTCTATTCGCTCATTGCCTTCTGTGGATTTATAGTAAATTTCATTTGCAAGATTTAAAAACGCTGATTCGCTTTTCGATAAGCGATTATAAACGCTAAGATAACAATTATTAGTAATCAAAGCTATCTTTTTTTTTTCCTGTGTTGCATTGGTAATATTTTTATGCTTGTCTTAATTAGGAATTTTGATTTGCCTATTCTTCATCGGACATTATAAAATTTTTATCACCTTAAAAGTAGTAGGAGCGATAAAATAAAAATATAGCTCAACCCTTTTATAGACAAATATTTTTGTGTGATGCCGACCTCGAGTGTGTCCGCCTAGGCAGTCTTTGAATTCGTCTCTCCTTTTGGTTGATCAGCAAATGACTGAATGTAGCAAATGACTGAATGTAAAAGTGACATGAAAGAAAATAAATTAAAAATCTACTTCTGAAAAAATTTTTAATTCCATCATTTTAAAATTATATTATTATTATTATATTCGTTTGCAAAGCCACCTATAACAAAGTACTATGCTGATAGTACATAACTATTTCTTAAACGCGAAATTAATCATTTGCAGTTCTAAAATGATTTTTATTTAAAAAACCTCTCATCACAACTAGAAACATAGCAATTTTGAAAAAAATTCTCGGCAGTATTATATTATCTGAAGAGCTGTATTTTAGACCAAATAGCAAAACGTCTGCAGGACCCACCTTACACATTTTCTGTTTCGTTTTCTTTAGGAATAATAATGGAAATAAAACTTTGAACTACTTCTCTCTAACTAGGGAATTCTTCCTTATTAATTTTTAAAGTAGTTGATAGCTGAGCTCGTTGATGGTTCTCAACGAGCTCAGCTCATATTCCAGTTACGCACCGCAGAGGGTGCAAACAAACGCAGCTCGTATTACAAATTTACGTACAATTATCGCTCGTATTTGGAAAGAAAGAATTGCTTAATCTCGCTACCCCCACCCACCGTAGGTTGCACCGAGATCACAGTTTAGTTGATATTCGCAATTTTCAAATTTTGAATGAATAAAAATGGTATAAGAGTGCGTAGCTGTTGAAATGTCGCGGTGATTTCTTTGGATACTGATCCATAGAAAAATCTACTTTTCTTCTTAAATTAATCCCATACGGTAATTCAGAATGGTATTGTTCTTTATTTACTTGAACGATCCACAGGGCTAACCTCTACATATTATTTCACATGAAATTGGCGTCTCCAAATTATGTCGTCCGTGGTGGACCAGCCCCCTTTAGCTACGCTACTGAGTCTGACATCACATGAATTAAAGAAATGAAGATGAAATTTTCGTATATAATTGAAAATTAATTAACTTTATTATAAGAAAAATACAAAGAAAATGGAAGCAAATTATCTGAATAAAAATGTGTGTGTAAATTGTAAGACATGTGAATACATTGTAAATTTAAGTTCTGATTTCTGCATTTCAGCTCTTTATAAGCGCTTGGGAGTAGGTCTTAATATTTTTACTTGAATAGGAAAATTAAAACTCAATTCTTTTGAAAATAGGAAGCGTTGTTAAGCCATGTGCTATAATACCTATGATAAAGAACTCGCTGACCAATTATGTATTAATATGCAATATACATCCACTTATGCACCATAAAGAATATAAATAGCAGTGTTGCAAATCATGCATTATCTTCAAATTTTTAACAGTATTAAAATTATTGTTAAGATCCAACAGCGGCCTACTGTGATATTGCTGTAAACAGCTAGATCAACTATAGTTTATATCCCGGCGAATGAGCTGTCCGTATGGGAGTTTTTCGTGGTTCCCCTCCCCAAGAAAAGAAGTGTACTTTTATAGCTTATAATGTGTAAAAATACAACTAAGATCTCTCGTAGCGAAGCTGGTAGCATTAGCAAAATTGGACTGGTTTTATGGATGATAAAAAAGGATTAAAAAATGTATGACATTATGTTTCGTATATGATATTTTTTGTAGGTATAAATGAGAAAACTCATTTTCAAAATTCTCATGAAATTTTCCCAGATGTCTAGAATTTTTACATTTTCAACTTTTTCGCAAACAACTTCACTTATTGCATCGACTTAGATAAATTAATTAGATAAATCTCCGATTTTCTGTGCATGAAACAATCTTTTTTCATGATCGACTTTGAGCATGTTTGCTTTTTACATACTCTAGCGCATAGCATTGAGTATGCGTGCGTGGATACGCATGGATAAAATCCGGAAACCGGATAATGCGCACCTGCATAATCAAGAGAATATTGTGTATATTTTAATTTTTTTCGTTGAATCTTGAATGCGATATGAAAGCTAGTTTTTATTAATTTGAGCGACCGTTTAACTCGTGAAACAAAATATACACTCACGTTTGTGAAAATTGCAACACCATGAAGGACTTACGCGAGTGAGCTGAAATTTTCAGGAAATGCAAAGTAGCGCATGATATGCAAATGATTAGAATTGCAAATCCGTAGCGCATGCGTATGCTGAGCAGCGCCCTCTGAACGGCTGATGGATCCGAATAAATAGACGGCTGTAGCGAGGCGTGTATGGTTATCGGTGGTTATCTGCTAGTGGTAAACGTTAACTCAATCTGTACTTATGCCTCTGTACTTATGCCTCCCCCCCCGGGGGTTGACTCAGGAGAATTCCTGGGAAGTACTGGCTAGGATCTGTACTTAGGCAGTCTCAACCACGGGAGTAAAATATCAGGTACTATTGTACCTTATTCTTCACAGGACTAGAACCCGGGTATTGTACCTAGGATGGGATCAGGCTCGACAGGGACCGTACTGGTACTGGCTTGTCCGCTCCCTTGGCTGTGGTGGAGCTGATATGAAAAACCAGGAGGAGGGCGTGGGACCATGCCCGTATAACCACAATGGTAAAGTTAGGGCGTCCCCGTCTCTCCGTAACGAGTGTACTTATGCCTCGTCGACGAAAGAGAGCGAGATTTGAACAACTTACAGAGTTTGAACGAGGGAGAATCATCGGCCTTCGTGAAGCTGGATTGTCGTATCGTGCAGTAGCCTCTCGTGTGCAGCGTAACAGCAGCACAGTGATGCGCGTTTGGAAGCAGTGGACGGACGAGTGTCGGACAACTCGGAAATCCGGGAGTGGACCCCGAAATGTGACGTCAGCTCGCGATGATAGACACCTGGTCCGCATGGCGCGGACGGACCGTACAGCTTCCTCTAGACAATTGGCAGCACTGTGGTCAATAGCTACAGGTGTTTCATTGTGTGCTTCATCAATTCGTAGACGTCTGCTGCAGTGTGGACTGCGCGCACGGACTCCTTTATACAGGATCCCCCTAACGCACGACCATCGCCGCCTGCGGCTACAATGGGCCAATCAGCATAGAGACTGGCGTGCTGATTGGCAGCATGTCGTGTTTTCTGACGAATCCCGCTTTAATTTGTGGTACCATGATGGCCGCATTCGTGTCAGACGCTATGCCGGTGAACGCCACCTTCCGGAGTGCATTATCGAACGCCACAGTGGACGAACACCCGGAGTTATGGTCTGGGGCGCCATAGCATATCATAGACGATCTCAATTGCTACGAATTGTGGGCAATCTGAACAGCAACCGGTATATCCGTGAAGTTCTACAGCCCGAAGCTGTTCCCTTCCTTCAAAGCTTGCCAGGCGCTGTATTTCAACAGGACAATGCCCGCCCTCATACTGCTCGGATTGTTAAATCCTTCTTTGCAGCGCAGCAGGTACAGCTTCTTCCTTGGCCTGCGTGTTCCCCGGATATGTCGCCAATTGAACATGTGTGGGATGTCATTGGTCGGCGTCTTGCTCGTGATCCTCGTCCTGTTGCGTCTGCAGACGAACTTTGGGTACGCGTACAAACGATATGGAATGCTCTTCCTCAGTCAGACATTCAAACTTTGTTTGACTCCATGCCACGTCGTGTAGCAGCACTTATTGCGGCGCGTGGTGGCCACACAAAATACTGATTCTGATCTCTTGTTCTTGTTTGTTTGCTTTGAACATTTAATCATTTATTTGTACCACTACCACTCAACTGTGTATTAAATTGCATTCAATTATGACGATTCCTTCTTGGTGTTGCAATTTTCACAAACGTGAGTGTAATTAACCTTAGGTAGCCTTAGGGTACCTCATGGAGTTAGGAAGTAAGTGGAGAGGCTTTAATCGGCTTTCCTCATTCACTGTAAAGCAGTGGAGACACCTTCGTGGAGATCAAAACATTCAATGACTTGGGTTTTGACATGATCAGATGTAAACATTTCGTAATTATGTCATAAATTACCGTATAAATATATATATTTTCTTTTCTACAATATTTCAGAGTTCTAAGTATGTGAAAAGAATGCATTTTTAAACATTTCATTTTGGACGGAATTAAATGGTATACTTTTTCCAGAACAGTTTAATTTGAATGAAATATTTTCGCAAGTTTACGTTAACTACAATAGAAAAAAATTTTAAGGTAATTCGATTTTATTCGGTTAAAGATAATAAAAATTAAGATCAAAGTTTATTGTATTATTAATATTAAAATTGCGCATTATTTCTTTTCTATGTACATAGCTTCTTCCTAAAATACTTTCTCAAATATGAGATGATGTTTTTCTTCTGAGGCATCTTTTAAATCGAAAATCTGAGTCAATTTATAATTAATGCTCTGTTCGGTTCATTTCAAATTAGAGCACCTTTTATTTTACTTGTGAAATATGTTAAACATTGGTGCTGATTTCCATGTACTAAACTTTCTATAAATATTTCAGAAAGAGAACTAAAAAAGAATTTTTTTTAATATTATTTAAAACTTGTAACTGTGTTATTATAAAATATAAGGAAATAATTCTTTTATTATTTATCATATTATTTTTACTCTTAATTTCAACAATACATATTCTAAAAACTCTTTTTTACCACTTCCACGCATCTCATAGAATTTGCTATACAATACCTTTTAACAGATTGCTTTCCAGTATGAGCAATTCTTGCTTAAATAGTTTTATAAATGTATTTGTCAACCGAATTTTAATTTATGCTTACAATTAAGTGTTAAAGTATAATAATTTAGATAATATTTATAATCGTTATAAATTTAGATATATTTAATTACTAGATTTCTTCGCAGTAACTTTCACAGGAGTTTATGCATGAATAAATCCTTCATCTCCAAATACATTTATAAATACGTTAATGAATATTTACGTATTTTGATAAATGCAGATAAATGCTTTTTGCAAGCATATGCATAAATACCCATATATATTTATCATTTTTAATTTTCGGCGTAGGCAAATCTTTAATTTCTGTGCATTCACAATATTTTTCGAGTAAAGTAATTTACAATAATTTAGCATACACCAGAAATTTTTACGTAAGAAATATGTATAAACATAATTTGAATGAAAATTATACGCATTATTTTTAATACCCACTTATAGTCAATTTTCCTTCGAAATTCCTCCACGATGGCATCTCTCCCTTTAGGCAGACAGCCCTTGCATGCCTTACTCTATTTAATAAAAACTTACCTATATGCCTAATTACAGATAGTTAAACATACATAATTTTATATTTACATGTAGCCACCAAGTTTCTGGCTTTTGACTTAAAACACGTTTTAGGATACATCCAATATCGAATTCAAAGTTTCTAGTAAATATATTTTGGCAAAGCATTCAATACCTCTTTTAGCGATTTTACCCAGTTTAATATTTCTCTAATAATACGAGTATAATAAATAATAACTATCAATTTCACATTTAAACATTAACTTCACTGTCATCAGATCGCAGTTTTGATTGCCTTATTCTGCATAATACTGCTTCATTTTTTAAAACAGTTAAAACAACTAATTGATCGAAATTCACAAATACCTCAAATTTTCGCACTATGAGGTAATCCAGAAGATAAGTATAAGATAAGTATGCAAAGTATATTGATATATCGGTTAATAACATTGATGATGCTTTTTTAATGTCATGAAACTCTTTCAAAAATAACAGACCACTACTCAAGTATATGCGTTGAATAACAATGATTTTTCATTCATAACTTTGTGTTACATTCAGTCATCAATTATGCATGTTGCTAAATGAAATTTTGAAAAAGAGAGACGGAACTTTATTTTTTTTTATTTTTTAGTTAACCCAACTGTAAACCAGAGTGATTATTTATCAGTTATATAAAAATAAAATGGTAACAAGTATTTTATTTAAAACATTTTAGTGTTTGGAACATAAAATAAAAGTAACGAATCAAGAGTATCGAAAGACGTATACAATTTTAAAGGAACCTTAAAATCGCTGTTGCAAGTTATCGAAAAATAACCAAAATGTGATATTTGCGTAAATGTTGCTAAAATATACAAATGTCTGTTATTCATCCAACAATGTTTGTTTTATGCTGAAGTGTCCCGCTTTGGATTTGCATGGAACTGTCGTGTGTGTAAATACTATCAAAGCGCTGCCAAGGAAGCTCTGGATGTAAACAAAAAATCGGGAGACCAAAGCCTGGGAGCAGTGCTTCAATCATAGTACGGAGTTGGCCCCTCCTTTCATTCTTATCTGCATGGGGTACCTACGTGGTGTTTAGAGATAAGCAAAAATGCTTTGGTTTACTGAAAGAGCTGCTTTGCTTGCCTTTTCCTCCTCTTCCAAAAGGAGCAATAGATTGTCAAATGATGTATTTTTACAGCTGTGTAAAGTGTCTAAACGATAGCCAGGAAAGTATTTTCTTGCATAAACTAAGAACTGACCTACAGAAAGCGGTTTTCTAGAAATCTTTTCATTTTGTGCGCATGCCAGAAGATAAGCAAACAATTAAATTGCACTTGACACAAACCTATTACAGTTTTGAGTAATTTTTTTATACTTAATTTATCTAATTTTCATTGGTTATTCGTTCAATGTTTTACACTTTATCTCATTCTTTTTTCCTTCCTTCCACCCTTTTTTGTGTAACGTGGTTGTATGGTTAAATTAACTTTCAATTATTAAATTTAGAATATGCGGAGTTTACAAGTGACAAGTAACGAAGGGCGGGCACCCTGTTGGCTAACATGAATAAAGAGGTAGTCGTCCCTTGCCATCCACTGCGGAGCATACAGAATGAAAATAACCTCAGATTTGAGTTCTGAAATCCGTTTCCACACTTTTAAACTTGTTTCATTATCATATCGCAACCGGCGATCGCTACTGGTGGCCCTCGAGTGTGCTTTGTAGTACTTACAGTGTTCCGGATCTGCCGCTGTGGCCCACTTTGGACTTTTGACCGGATATGATTGTCTTAGTACCTATTTATTTTGATTTTAACTGAATAATTCCCCTGAATGCGTGATGATTGACTCCAGAAAGGCGTAACTGATGCTTATCTTGGCGAGTGTTCTGCACTAAATAATTTTTATTGTTTTGTTAAAGGCATTGGAGAGCTCGTCGCCTAATGATCTGATGGTCAATGGCCTGGTATTTGTTTAATAATTTAAACAATTCTTTAGACCCGTTCGCGGCCAAATGGTAAAATAGCTGAAAATTGTTAGATCGACCATTGTTAAAATCCTCAAATAAGTTCCTGCATGGGAGTTTTCGGGATTATCTCCATGCATAATGTGGATACAAGACACTTTATAGAAAGCCTCTCAGGAAAGCATTACTTTCTTCAGGCAAACAGCTTTCGTATGCTTAGCCGTAACCAAAACAATCCTGTCCAAAGCTATGTTTAAAAGCTACAAACAGAACAAGAAACAGTTTCAATTAAAAATACCAGGGTTTTATTGGGATTACAAATTGCTCCTGTTAGCTTTTTGTTATTATGCCACCATATAATTTATATATATTTTTCAGCCTTCATCATGTCATCATCAATTACTCCAAACCCACGAAGCCGTAAAACGCAACAATATCTTAAAGAATTGATGATAATATATGGAAATACTGTTCACACGTATTTACGTCTAATACGTACAGCGACAAGTCGAAATGATCATTGAAATTAGATGCTTACCTGGGTAAAGACCTTTCATCTGCGCTACCATTAAGTGTCATTTGATGATTTACAATCAAAGAGCTGACAAAACAGACAAAATACCCACAAAGTAAAGTTATTACCCGTTGTTTGAATTCTTCCGCAATACTCACTTTATTACTGAGCAAATTTTCGCAATTTTTAAGGATGTTTCGTAATTTTGCAACATAATAAATAAAGAAAACATGAATTTTCCTGATTTCTATTGAAGTTTCGAGATGGTTTCCAATTTTTAAATGCTTTTAATATTTGCCGGCATCTTGAACAATACATTTTTGAATAGAAACTACGTTACATGATAGCAGATTACCTCATAGACGACCGAGGTGCGGGTAAGTCATCTGTTATCACTGATCACTGGTAGTTCGACCGGTGTTCGAATAGCAGCGAATGGTCTGGTGCATGGGTGATTTCGTGATTTTCCCCATGTATAGCATGGTACAAGCCAATTTCACTTAGAATGTCCTCAACGAAGGCATCCCTCCATTTACGCAGATAGCCCTTTTGTGCTTTACCGTAATTAAATAAATAACCAAACCAATGATGATAACAGATACCAAATAAAAAAAATCTGTCTTTCGTATAACATATTAAATTATACTATCATCTTAAATCAAGATCTTAATATCTTGTAACGGTTCCGTTAACACTGGCAAGTTGTTTGAAAATAAATATGACTTAATGCGTCGTTATCTAACAGGTTCCTTAAAAGAAAATGTAAGTGAAAAGCCTCGGCTGCGAAATATTCGCGGAATTTCACAATATATCTCTGGAGAGGTTCCTTAATTTTTAATTATGCCATCCTTCCCGCGATGAAATCACTTATACTGTCTGATGCACGAAATAATATTGAAATATTCAAGTTTCATATTACAAGAATTATTGAAGAGGCAAAATTTACTTTAACAAATCCTTGTATAAAATAACACACTATCCCTAATATTTGAAGACTAATTTAAATCCGTTTTAGTTATGCTTAATTTCAACGCATTCAATGAAGTGCTGACCTAATATATAATGAGATTATTCAAAAATATAAGTATAATTTGAACGCATTCTTTTTCTATGTTTAAGTTCTATAAATTACCCCAAGTAAATATTAGTTCAGCATTCAAGATTTTACGTAGAATGGTTCAAAACTGGTAACTGAGGTAGTTTTAAAGATATCCCTAACGCTCTCTGAAAAAATATCGAATCAGCTTTCCACGTTCTCGCATAACCCTTAGCTGAAAATGTATTAGTATTATTAGTTAAATAATTTATCATTTGAATTACATTTAGCGGAGAGCCAAACATTCCGCTTGAGAAATTTTTCGTTGAATGCACTGACTCCTTATGGTTTCCAGACTCTACAGATGGCTACTGAGGGCTATTGAAAGCGTTCAACGTTTTGTTGGATTGATTGGCTGTTGAAAGCTTTCAAAGTTTGTCCTCCTAAATTGCTTGAGGCAGGGCTGTATCTATATCCAAAACCTGTTCATCTCTGCAGACGACACACAGGCGTAAAAAGATTCATTAGGTTTCCTACTTGGCGAAAGATGCAATGACGTTACCGAAACCTTTAGGTTTGCAACGTATTTAAATATAATCGATCTATATGCACGTTTTGTGCTGTAGAAATAACATTTTGATGAATGAATGGTGTCATGGTGAATCTGAAAATGTTACTTCGTTTCCAGAGGCAAAACATTTGTAAGGTTTTAGTTAAACTAACCAAGTTTTATTTTAATTTAAATCTTTCTGTCTCCTCTCTGTTTCAACTTCCCGTCAGAAGAAGCGCGCGTTTTCAGCTTATGCTAATTTTGAAGTACAGCTAAGTACTATTTAAGCCAGAGGTAGAAACCTCTTAGTGTGAGAGAGCTTTAGTCTCAGATCACGGCCACTCGGCTCAACGTTCGTCTGACCAGCTAGCAGTTTAAATTTATAAGCCATAGTGCTTACTACGTGATTGCATTGTAAAACAATTTGAAGTGCGCTAGTATTAGTATATCTTGCTACGCACCCTTTTAGGTAGAGGCCAATCTCCGCGAATCGCTCTGTGAGCAAACTTTGATTTAATTTCTATTTTAGGTTTAGCATTTAAATTTATTTGATTGTTAAGTTCGACCCAAGTGCGACCTTTTACTTTCTGTATCTCTCCCGAGTTGGGAAGTGTGTAAATAAGAGTGATTTAATAAAAGAGGATTTCAAATCCCTTCACGTGCAGTTATTATCCAGCCCAACAGTTACATCAGAACAAAGCTTACATTTCATCAGCTCACTGTTCCAGTTCAGGACTGAAAACTTGAGGATAAGAACCCGATTACAGACTGTATTTATGTTTCCAAAAATGATGCACAGAAC
>KK113173.1:57683-97029 GCA_000611955.2 Stegodyphus mimosarum
GTGAGAGAGCTTCAGTCTCAGATCACGGTCACTCTGCTCGACGTTCGTCTGACCAGCTAGCAGTTTAAATGTATAAGCCATAGTGCTTACTACGTGATTGCATTGTAAAACAAATTGAAGTGCGCTAGTATTAGTATATCTTGCTACGCACCCTTTTAGGTAGAGGCCAATCTCCGCCAATCGCTCTGTGAGCAAAGTTTGATTTAAGTTCTATTTAAATTTAGTTAAATATTATTTGATTGTTAAGTTCGACCCAAGTGCGGTCTTTTACTTTCTGTATCTCTCACGAGTTGGGAAGTGTGTAAATAATAGTGATTTAATAAAAGAGGATTTTAAATCCCTTTCACGTGCAGTCATTTTCCAGCTAGTACCTACATCAGAACAAAGCTAACATTTCATCAGCTCACTGTTCCAGTTCAGGACCTGAGATTTGAGGATAAGGACCCTATTATAGACCTTACTATGTTTCCTAAAATGATGCACAGAACCCTCAGTCGTGACACATTAACCACTAATGAAAATTGACTATCTGCCCAAACGGAGTTCGGGCGCCCTCTATTTTTCAATATTGATACTAATCGAAAAAACGCTAAAAAGTGATATTCGACAAATATTTATTAATAACATGATAAGGTATGCCATTTTTTTAATTCAGCAGAATTTTGAGTATGTATTCTATGTAGCAGCAGACTTTTGCAGCACTTCACTGCATTTTTAGCGTGATAATACATCTCTAAATTTGCTTATGTTGAAAGAATAGGCGGACATTTCTCAACAAACCGCCTTAAAACACTTCGAGTTATTTTCAGCTCAATAAAAAATATACACTTTAATTCTCTTAATCCACAGGTGTTAGTAAATGCATAATATTTGAGGCTAATTATACCTTGAGTCATTTTCTCAATATAAAGAGCGATAATATGCCACGAACCGAATATCAGTGAGTGATACGTTTCGTGAAAGTGGAATGTTAATGATTAAATAAACTTATAAAATAAAAGCACTATAAAATTTTTTCCTAAAATGATAGCAATATTTATACATCATACATTTATAACTGCTAAACAAACGCATAACAAAACATAAGCAGCAACATGCGCTCATATGCACAGTTTCGAAGATTCAGCCCCACAACATCAATGAAAGCTAATTATTTTTTAAACCCATTCCTCAGTGTCGATACTGATGTGCATTTGCAAATTATGCTTCCGGTTTACAATCGCTTGGCGTGCGACCGTTCTGCGTTCAATTACGTTTAAGTTCTGTAATCTGGCTACGTAACATACTGAAACGAAATGACGAATTGCGTAAATGGATTATCCTGGGATCTGAGCACCTTCTCCATTGGGTGGTCTATCAGCGGCTGAACGGTAAACTCGCTGAACACTGATAGTTCGATTTGGGTTCGATTCCAGGTGAACGGGCTTGTTGCATAGGCATTTTCGTGGTTTTCCCCGTGCGCAACGTGAATACGATAAGAGACAGTTACCCTTAGAAAGTCCTCCGAGGAGGCATTCTTTTCCTTAGACATGTAGCTATCGTATGCTTCACCGCAATGAAACAAACCAATCTCATTTGAGCTTTAGAGAAGGTATAGTTAACTGCATGCACACCATTTCATTAGATTCCGGTGGAGTCCTCTTACATTTTATCTGTGGACTGCTCTGCATCTGGTCTATTGATAAGACTCTTACTAAGCGCTATCTGTTAAAACTTACAAGAAAAAGTATCACCTTTCAGTACTTAAACGTATAAATCACACTTCAGTATGAAGTAGCCTTTAATTAAAGACTCGCATCATAGGCTTAAAATAGTCCCTATTATTAAAACACTATAACTGCCGTGATTATTCACAAAATAGAATCAGTTGCAACGAAAACAAAATTTATTATCACGGAAGAAATCAATAACGCTCCTAGTGCTGTTACATCGTTCTCGCACTTGAATATCTATTATTGTTGTCATACACAAATTACTAAACTATACTAACAAAAATTAAGTGAGGTTTGCTCATGAGCCAGGAAATATAAAATACAAAATAATAAACATTACAATAAGTTGTGTATTCTTAACATCCTTCCACATTTTGATTATAAATTATAATCAAAACATAAAATTACCACTAAGCACATATTTAAATTATAAATCCAATTTTTCTGGAATCTTAATTTTTCTACCAGTCCTACTAAATTTTGGCTTGTTGTCAAAGACACCATTGTCCTGTTTGACAGGGTGCTTTGGGAATTTGGTCAAACTATTGGATTTCACAGGCTTAGAACAGTCAGTAAGAGATGCTATCTCAAGAGGATATATTCTCTGAATAGGACGAAGTTCTTGGGGGTAAAGTCTGCACCTTTACGAGTCGTACGTTACCGTCTTTTCCTGAAACAAGCTCAGTAATGCGACCTAAAGGCCAGTTAATTCTCTTTTTGTAATCAGTTCCCACTAGAACGATATCATCCACAGCTACTGTGTCCCTTAGTTTTTTACTGTTATTTCGTTGAATGAGAGCACCTAAGTATTCCGACCGAAAACGGTTCTTTAATTCTTTAAGTACGATTTGCCTATATTTCAGTCTTTTAGATAAAGAATTTTATGCATTCATAACTGTCTTGAAGGAACATCGATGGAGAAATGGGCTTTATGATATCTCCTTCAGAGACATAAGTTAGAGGTCTTAAGTTGATTACGCTTTCACAGTCTGCCAGAGTAGTTGCCATTTCTTCATAATTTAGACGAGCCTGTCCTAACACTCTTCTTAAGAGATCTTTCAATATTCTTATTAGTATCTCCCACCATGCGGCTGTCGGTGGGTTAAACTTCCAGTCAATCGAATTAACGACTTGTTTCTGTATACGTTTCCAATCTAGCTGTTTTAATTAGTTGGCTGCTCCGACAAAATTAGAGCCATTGTCAGAGTATACAATAGTACATCTTCCCCTGCGAGCTATAAATCTTCTATATACCATTAAAGAGGCGTCTGTGGAAGCGGCAGTAATTAGCTCAAAATGTACTGCTCTGTACACTGCGCAAGTGAATATTAACACCCAACACTTTCTACTTTCTTTTACAAACAGAGGACCAGCCATGTCAACCCCTGTAATTTGAAATACCGCAGCATCGTTTACACGGTTTTCAGGAAGGGGTGCACTTATCATTTCCATGTTCCTTGAACTATATCTTTCACAAATCGTGCAATTAGCCACAACATTTTTCACGGTCTTTCGTCCGTTAAGAATCCAATATTTTTCTCTAAGCAGATTCAAAAGTATCTGACCACCTGGGTGACAATTCTTCACATTAACAGAAAAAATAAGTCGTTTCACAACTTCGTGTTTTGAAGAAAGAACAATAGGTTTGAGAAAATCATCACTATCCTTTCTGCAGTTAATCTTTTTACACGATAGATGGCGTTATCATCTTTAAATACCTGAAGCGTTTTGAGTCTATCATGTTCCAAATCAAGGGATTCCTTTTTAATCATAAGCAATCTTTAACTCCGCTTCGTGATATTCTACTGTATTCAATTCTCCGTGTCTCCTGCTTTCTGTATTTGCACAATTATGCTTAAAACGAAGAATCCAGGCAACCATCCGTACGATTCTGTCATAATTAGAAAAGTGCTTGTAGTACCAATTATTATCACAAACGGTTTCATTATTTGTCATCGTGCTAGTCGTTTCCAACTTCTTTTCAATCTCTTCTTCATTACAGCTATGGTGGTTTTAGGAATCCATATAATTAAGAAATTCTTTACTATTTTTCATCCAGTTTGGTCCCTCCCACCATCTTGATGTCATTAGATATTTCGCTTTGCAACCTCTGGATAGCAGATCGGCAGTATTCTTTTCTCCAGGAACTTTCTGCTTCCAAGCTGAAGGTTTACTGAGTTCTCTCATCTCATTAACACGGTTTCGCACGAAAACAGACCAATTTTCATCTCTCTTAATCCATGCGAGCACTGTTGTGGAATCACTCCAGTAATATTTGTTATCATCTCTTTTAATCCATGCGAGCACTGTTGTAGAATCACTCCAGTAAAATTTGTTAATCCTTTCCCATCTGAGGGCTTTGGTTACTAAATCTGTCAATCTGGCCCCAATTACGGCTGCCAAAAGTTCCATTCTTGGGATAGTTCTCCCTCTTAAGGGAGCAACTCTAGATTTCGCAGCAAGAAGAAACAGTTCAACTCGATAGTTGTTTTCAATCATTAGAAATGTAACCGCTGCATAAACGTCTTTGTTGCCATCAGCAAAAGTCTGAAGAGTAATTACTTAGAATTTCTGAAGGGACTTCAATAAATCTGGGAATTTCAATGTTACTTAAGCATTTTAATTCTTCAAGCCGTCTTAAGAAATCTTTACGAAGTTCGCTGGTCAACTCTTCATCCCAGCTGATACTTTTCTTCCGTGCCTTTTGTAACATTATTTTTGGCCAGAGCATGACGGGGGAGAAAAAAACTAAAAGGATCGAATACTTTATGAACTGCAGATAACATGCTTCGTTTTGTTATCTTTACCAAATTAAAGTCATTCAGCCATCCCATATTTATTTTCAGGATGTCCAGTTCTTTATTCCAAAGCAGACCTAATACATGTGTTTCTTACTTATCGTTCATTCCGTCGAACTCACGAGAATATTCCCATCCCCTTAAGTCAAAACGGCCTTTGGACATCAATAACTTAGAATCGGACACAAACTTTTCCAGCTGATGTTTAGTGTTAACATTGGTAACGACATTATAAACATAGAAACTTTACAACAGTCTCTTTTTGAAAGCAACTTCAAAATCTTCACTATTTTCAGTGTGGTGCACAATTACTGAGGCCGGAAGGAAAGGGCTATATTTTGCCCCCAAAACAAGTCTGGCATGTCGAAAAACTCTGAGCTTTTTCTCTTCCATGTTTTCCCCCCATAAAAATCGCAGGAAGTCTCTATCCTCTTTTCGAATACTCATTTGCAGAAAGGCTTTTATAATGTCCTCTATGACTGCATATCGCCGCTCTCTAAATCGCAGTAACACGGCCGGAATATGTTCAATTAAATTAGGACCGCACTGCAAGCGTTGCTTCAGAGAAGGATGGTTTGTCAATCTCGCTGATGTGTCAAGCACTGGACGAATAGGTGTGGTACTGCTGCTGGCCTTTAGGACAGGGCGATGAGATGAGTAATTACCATAGGAGTTCACTTCAGAAATGGGCACATTTTCTATGATGCCTTCATCAATCCAGCTTAAAAATACATTTTCATATTGTTGATACTAATTCATTGGTAAAAGTTTCGAAGTGGTGTACTCGAGCCTCTTTTTAGCTAAACTAAAATTATCAGGTAAAGGTGATTTATCATCAGCCCAAGTTAAGCAAATTTCATACCGACCATCATTATTTACTGTAACTGTTTCTAAAAAGGGTTCTTTGGTTTGAAGATCAACCTAATGTTTAGATTTCTTTTCTACAGGATCATTGATTCCTATTAAATCCAATCTCCATAGACTTAAAACTTTAGGTTCATTTATAAACATTGATGTCACCGCCATTGCTTAGTTTTCATTAGAAGCTTCTTCTACTGGCACCTTACCCACGAGTGTCCTTCCAAAACTAGTTTCTACAGCAACGAGACCCGAAGCCAAAATTTTCCTGTTTCCGGTTAACAGCCTTCCCATTATGTCGGCTCCGACAAGAGTATGAATGGTTTCACAATTCACTGCGACATCTGTCAAAATTATGCCATTTTGTTCTAGCTCTCTAATCCAAGGGCCTTTACACACAGGCCGAATATTATCACAGATTGTAGCTTGATCTAGAACTTAGAAATTATAGGCAAACTTTTCATTTAAACTTCTCAATCTTATTTTATAGCAATTATGCTTCAACTCATCAGTTAAAACACCTCCGAAAAGAGAACGCACCACACTTTCTTGGCGAACAGGCAAATAATTCATCTCTTCGGCTACATTCTTTAAGATGTAAGATTTATGCGAAGCTGAATCTAAAAGTAATCTCACAGTCTTCTGTTTACCATCAGAAATAAGGTTAGCTTTCAGAGTTTGAAGAAACACTCTAGGCGTATGAGTTTTGAAATTAGACAAGTTAATTTCGCCCTCTATCGGCTTTTCTTCTTTTTCCGACTGCATAACTTTGATTTGTGTATCAAGCACATCACACATTAATGGCACATGCTTTTTAGAACAAATCAAGCACTTTATGAAAACTCGACATTTCGCAACTGTATGACCTGGACATAAACAAGCATAGCAGCAAAGTTTTTCCTTTAAAATTTTTTGCTTCTTCGATAAATTCATTTTTTGCGCGGAAAAGCAGTCAGAACTTAAATGTCTACCTTTAAAAAAAAAGCACGATTTCACAGCCTTGGAACCGGAAGCCGCTATCGGCATCTTGTTACGTAAACATTCTGCGCTAGGATGCTTCTTTTTTACTGATTTATTGTTATTACCTTGATGCTTTTCTAAACCAAAACCAGCAACAGTTAAGCATGTTCTTTCTTCTCCCTCTACTTCCGATCTCAAAAACTGCATTAAATTGTTTAATAGATCCTTCGCATCCGTTTTAGAATCGAAAGAATTACTAGGATTCCATGCTTTTAAAAAATCTGCTGAAAAGCAAGACTCAACCATTGGACATAATATACAGGCACATTTATCAGTTGTCACATTTAATGTCTCCAAAACGCGTAAATGAGATTCGAGTTTATTATACAAAGAAGTTAATGAAAACTTTTCCTTAGTTTGCACAGTTACGATTAATTTCAATAATTCTCTAACGTATACTTCGACTAAAATATCTTCCCTACCAAAACGGGATTTTAAACTTTCCACAGCCTTTTCGTAATTAGCACCGATAGGCGAAAAACTCTCCACAACTTCTCTAGCGCGAGAACTCGTCACGGTAGCTTGAATTAAATACTGGAATTTATCCTCAGCGGCAATATCATCATCTTTATGAATCTGCCCAAAATGACTCCAGAAAGGAAGCCAATCTTTAATATCATCTCCAAACTATCTAAATTCCAATCTAGGTAAAGTAAACTTTCGTTTCGAACTATTTACATCAGAAACACAAATAGATGGAAATGATTCACTTTGATTGTGTACTTGGATTCTCGCCAATTTCAGTTCTTAAACCATTTGCGTTTTTTGAAGCGCTTGCTCCATTCTCATTTTTTGAAGATCATAATCCAGCTTATCCTTTACAATTTGTCTTTGCTCTAGCAATTTTCTATCCGCAATAGCAGCTTTCAATAAATCTTGAACAAATTCAGGATCCTTTTTGTATTCCGCACTGTTTAAAATACTGTCTTTTAAACCTGTTATTGTAACGGTTGGTGGTAAACTTTCCCCGATTTCTTCCATAACTTGTTTCAAATCTTCTTTTTTAAAGCCTTCTATTACTTGAAACATTTTAGACACGAAAATAATCCGGAAGCGGACGCCAGCAATGTTAAAGCTTACACGAAAAAGTATCACAGACATTTCTAGATATCAGTACTTGAACGTATAAATCACACAGGCTTAAAATAGTCACTATCATTAAAACACTATAACTGCGGTAATTATTCACAAAATAGAATCAGTTACAACGAAAACAAACTTTATTATCACGGAAGAAATCAATAACGCTCCTAGTGCTGTTACATCATTCTCGCACTTGAATATCTATTACGTTGCCATACACAAATTACTAAACTATACTAACAAAAATTAAGTGAGACTTGCTCATGAGCCAGGAAATATAAAATCCAAAATAACAAACATTAAAATAAGTTATGTATTCTTAACACTAACCTACCCAAGACTGATGGACTCTGTTGAGGGCATAGAGAGGAATGGAACGCGAAACCTCTGAAAATTTTATATAAACGCAGATCTGTCATGGAAAGCATGACACAGATTTACAGTTTAGTGAAACGGCTGTCAAATTAAGTACTTAAATAAAAAACACTTAGATTTTAAACAGTAATTAATATTTCTCGGAATTATTCTGAAAATGCGTGAATAACCTTTGTACAGCCACAAACCATTTTATTAAATGTGTTAACAAAGTGAAATGAAGTGAAGTATTACAAATGATACACTCAAATAGTACATGGAGTCTTGTGTTTTGGTTTCTTATCTTCAGCATAAAATAAATCATTTCTTAATTTCACATGGCTACTAAAGCACGATCTCGTGAACCTAAGAGAGATCGGAAGCGCAATGAAGTCTCCGACGTTAGTTTTTTTTTTAAAATTTCATTCATGATAAATGTTTAATAATAAAAATGTTTAATATGTTCTTTAATGAAAAGCAGTTTCCAGTTTTCTAAAGGCGCCCCATTTTTTAACTTCTTATATTCATTTAATGTTTTTTCATGTTACTTGAATAAAATTTCTACATTTGAAATTTTGCAAAACGGAAACCTTCTTTTGGCGTAGATTTCGATAAAATTTCGTCGATCGAGTTCGAGGACGGTAATACATGGTCACTCATTTGCTCCTAAAGAAGACTGTAGATTTTTGTACTTAAAAAAAAAGAGATCTAAAACTGGTGTCTGATCGCCCTCGAAACATGTAGAATTGTTAGCAAATTCTCCACCAAAATAAGGTTTTTGTTTTGCCCAATTTTATATTGACTTGTTTCTCTTCAGTTTGAAACTTTCGGTACAGCTTGAGTATAGGACCCCATTGGCGATTTTCAGCTTGGCGCACTTTTCGGACGGTATTTTTCTGGTAACCCAGCGAATTCTAGTTTACTGCATTTCGGCAACCCTGTCTGTATTTTCACTAAATCTTGCAAAGAGCAAAATATTGATGTATTCAACAAAATTTCTAGAAATTTTAAGGGACATAAACTGGGCAGAGTATAGGATTTCTTTGTAAATTTACCATGATTTTGTAAAGAGTATAGGTCTTTGTAAATTTACCATGATTTTGTAAACTTTACTAAATTTCCAGCATTTCTTTACTTTATTTTTAATGTAAACATGTATTCTGAACTTCTGTTTTCAGTTTTACAACTTAAAACTTGCAATTTCAATATTACTGCTTGAAATATGCCATCATGTACTTGTGTATTTCAAACTTTTCTTTCTTTTTAATTTAAACATGCATTCTTAACTCCTATTTTTATGTTTTTAATTTAAACATGTATTCTGAATTCCTATTTTCAGTTTTACAGCTTAAAATTTGTATTTTCCCTATGACTGCTAAAAATATGCCTCCACTTATTTATTTATTTTCAGTATTACTATTTAAATATACATTCTAAATTTGTGTTTAAAATTTTTCTTGTTAAAATGTGCATTCTATTTTCAATTTTAACTGCTTTTTTAAGGCTAAACTTGTATTTTCAATATTACTATTTAAAATATGCCCCCACTTACTTATGTACCATAAAATTTGCTGTTTAAACATATATTCTAAATTTTTTTTCTCGTTAAAACGTGCTTTCTAACTTGTGTTTTCGATTTTAACTGCTTTTTCATGGCTTGGCGACATTTTCCGGTCGCCAGTCCAAAAAATCGCCAATGGGATCCTATACTCAAGCTGTTCCAAACTTTCAATAATTAAGTGTTTAAAATTTGGGCTGTAGTGTAGAATTGGTTGCCCTTTCGATTGGCGAAAAATTTTGTTGGCGATGAAACCCCATTCCTGGTTACCTTCAGAGTTTTAACTTGGTTTTAGCTTTTTTGATTTTTTTCAGTAAAAATAAATCGATGTGCACATAGACAAAGTGAAGGCAGTGTGCAATGACTAAGTTTGTGCAATTCTCTGATGTTTTTTTTTAAGTGAAAATAGGTCGATGTGTACATGGACACGGAGTTTGTGAAATCCTTTGACTTCTTATTTTGGTTTGTGTAGCGGCCATCTTGAAATTGTTCCTTTCTGGCCCAATCTTGGCGTCAAAAAAGAATCGCCAAAAAACAAGAGGCACCCCAATTGTAAACTTTTCTGGCATATTTAGATAGGGTACTTACGTACTATGACGACTACCTTGGCGACATTTGGAGATAAAAATCTTCATTGGCATTTTTTATTTTATGTTTATAAATTAAATAAAAGAACTTCATCAAAGCAAATTAATTTAAATTCTTTTAAAAATGCAAGCCCCAATTATAAAAGAACAAAAACTTAAAATACTAAAATCCCGAATATATTTATATATGTATACATATAAAAAAATGATATACCAAATACGAATAGAAAAAATTAATCTTTTTTATTTTTACTACTGTAAATGATAATTAACAATTATTAAACTTACTTCTGAATAAGCTTCAGTGAAAGTTACATAAATAAATTATATTTTTGATACATAATATGCGTACAAATTTTTCAAAAATTGAGAGGCATTTAGTGTTAACTTTAAATAACAGATGGCAGCACAATATAGTTAACTTACTTAAAACTGGTTAAAAGAAAAAATAATCGCAAGAAGTTTCAACTAGTGCGAGATAATACTCTTTATTTCAGCGCCCTCTATAACCTATATTAGGGTTAACCTTTTTTTATAGTCGCCCAACCGGTATAGTGGTTAGCGTCGCCGACTGCCATGCCGAAGGGCTCAGGTTCAAATCCCGCTTATAACCAATGTTAGGCTTAACCTGTATAACATACAAAGGTCGCCGGATTTGGCGAGATATCTAGGTAGTCGTCATAATACGTAAGTACCTTAGATAGTTATCGGAAGAAATTTTTAGGTTGACCTTAAATTGTATAGCTAGAGATAATGTTCTTTTCCAAAGAGCTTTACATTCACATTATGCTTTTACAAACTTGCAAAATCATTCTGAGTATCAAATAACAGTTGGCACATTTTAAGGAAATTAACTAAATATGATGAAATAACTTTCCCAGATTATTTAAAATATACTAATAGGATGAAAAACCTCTTGCTGTAAGTTATTTCTATTTCATTAACACGTTGCTTAAAAAAATGATCAGACTTTTCCTGTGGGATTTACAGAATTTAAAACTTGCAATTCCTATTTAAAATTAATTGAAATTCATTTTTAAACTGGCATTAATTTTAGAGAAATGCTATGGTCGTTTTTATAAAATAAATATCAATGTTTGCTTGAATTTCCCCCCCCCCTAAAATATGCATGCTTTTCTTTGAATTTGGTTGTATTTTAAAATTGGCATGGTTCTTTGTAATGTCTGTGCACTATAATATTTTGGCTGCATTTGAAATGATGCTGTACTTCACCATCTTAACCATAAAGGCAACCATATGACAGTGTGACATAGTTGTAAGCTTCATTACACTCATTATGTTTGATGTTACATCTCTCTCCAGCATTTTCAGTGTCTTAGGTAATTAATGGTGCTCGCATATAAGTTACACATTAATGTTTCAAAGTGAAATGTATACTGCATAAAAAAGAAGGGGGGGCCAGTTTTATATCTCCCTTTTTAGTGGCCCTATTGACGAAATTCAAATTGTGTTTTTTATGTTTCGAAAGTGCGACTTAGGATATGTATTTATATATAGCATTGTTCTAGTGTAAGTATTTTGACACAAAATCGGACTTCTTCTGAAATGATGCCACTTTTTTTCCATATTTCGAATCTACGACTCAAATTATGCCAGACTACCAAATTTTGTAAAAATTGCACGAGTAGTTTTTAAATAATTTGCTCTCAAAATTTTAGCTCCTCAGTGTTAATTCAATTTGGTATGTATTTATTAATATCTCTTTTTTATGAAACTTTTTTGATTCCTTCCTACACAGTTTGAAACTTAGGTTCATTCCAAATAAAATTTATCCATTTTTTATGATTTATATTTAAAATTTGTATTTTGAAATAATTTAAAATTTTGAATTACAACCTATAAAATTTTTACAATCATCTTAAAGTAGATGTATTTCTAAGCATAACTTTAGAGATTTTTATTCAAAATTTCTGAAAATATACGTGAATTTATATATTGGCGCATTTTGAAATTTGGCATATTTGTTGAAAGTGGTAATAGTGGTTTATGCACTTTGTTAAAATTATTTGAAAGTAAGAACAATGTGACTTTTTTTTCTGCTCATCCACAATGTAAAAAGGTAGGAACCATGTGACTTTTTTTCTGTGCTGCACGATGGAAGGGATAGGAAAATAGGTTGCCATGTATTAGGAAATTTGCCAAGTGAATTATTCTTGGCACAAACTGAAAAAAATTCACCAAGGGAAATTTTTGAATTTCTCCATAAATTTCGCACCAAATTTTACAAAATTTAATATTTAGGCATATTTTGAGTCGTAGAATCAAATTATGGAAAAAAAATTGGTATGTTATTTCAGAAAAAGACCGCTTTTGTGTCAAAATACCTATATTATAACAAAGCTATATATAAATCTAATATATAGTCTAAGCTGCGCTTTCGAGATATGGAAAACGCAATTTGAATTTCGTCAATTGGCCCAGTAGAACAGGAGATATAGGAACTGTCCCCCCCCCTTTTTTTTTTTTTTTTTTTTTAAACAGACCTTTAATTTACTGTTTACATACTCATGTTGTCTGAAAAATCAGCATCCTAGATGGCAGCATTTGTTGCTTATGCTCAGAGCTGTCTAGGATTAGCATTACTTTCTTCTTTTATATTTTCAATGTTTGTAATGTATCGAAGTTTAGGACTAAGCACTATCTTAGATGGAGGCAGTTAAAGCCCTGATTTTTTACATCTAATATAGTAACAACCAGAAACAATCAAGAAAAGTAACTACTGCAGTCTCTTACAATTTCAAAACAAATATGTTAAAAGTTTATCAGTATATGTATTGTAATTTGATTAGACTTTTCCTTTATTATCATGCTTATCAGATTATCAAAGATCAAATCATCGTTATAATTATTTGCCTTCACGTTACTAATTAGCAACCTTAATTATGGTCAAACTTTCAGTTGTTAAGAAATAGCTTATTTAACATTGTTAATTAATTATAGAAGAGGTTTTCAACATCTTGCTGTTAAATATCAAAACAGTGGCCTCTGGTTGAATGCATGATCTGAAAGCAACTGACAGGCAATTTTTTTTTTTAAACAGAATGAAAAGTTTTTACTAACAAGACACATTTATTAACTAAATTTATAATTTTATGTACTAAATATTTATCAAAAAATATATAAACAATAATAATGAGGCTAAGGAAAAAGATTGCAGTTTATATTTGTTTTTTGTTAGAAATCTGAAGGTTGGTATCTGCAAGAAATTCAATACTTCTTTGTTATAGCGGCTCTAAAAAATTAATCACAAATCACTGGAGATATCTTCCCAAACTCTGGCTGCATGTTGTTATACAGCCCCACATATTTGTATATTAGCATTGGCTGCCTGTTCTTATACCTCGGCATGTTATCGTATATTATCACCATGTTGTATTTTTGCTGTCATCACAGGTTCTTATATTCATTTTTGATGAGGTTTTTGAATTTGCGTTATTTATTTAAAAAATATTCGTTGCTTTTTTTGTTAATATGATGTTACGAATCTTCAATTTACCAACTAATGAGGTGGATGCCATATCATTTTTACAAGAAAAAGGTCTTTTACCTGACGAACAAGTATACGAAAATTGCCACAACAAACTTTATGTTAGCGATGAAACCATTTGGAGGTGCAATGTTAAAAATTGCAAAAGACCTTCCATGTTAGAAATTGGTTCAGCGGTTCCAGAATATTATTTGTCACTGCTATTAGATTCAGGTATTCTTGGCTGGAGGAGTTGATATCCATGAAATGGTGTAACAAACAGCTTAATATATGTGAAAGTACTGCAGTTGACTGGAAAAGTTGCATGCGATAAAATAAGAATAAGGTTTCTAACAAATATTCTTAGGGAACAACATGTGAGTATTATTGTTATTATTATACATTGTGTTTATTATTTTGACATTCGTGCTTCACGAGCTTGCCAAAATTATAGCTGAGATCTTGGCAAAAATCTAAAATCACCAAATGTGGTTGCGGGCTGCTATAACGACAAAGTACTGAAATTTTTTTTCATTATACTTTGTAATTCAAATCTATTGATTGCTAAATATTAAATTTTGAGGCTGGCATTTATTTCAAATAATTTTAATGCATTGAATTAACCACTAAGTAATTTACTATTAACTTGAACTAAAAATCAACAAATTGTGAAAGCTTTCCGAGGGAGACAAAACTTAAATAAATGATGACAACTTATTTTTCTTTCTTTTATTTATTTAATTTTTCTTTGACACATACAGAAAAAATATATACATTTGTATGTAAGTAATTATAAGCTTTTTTATTTCTTACTACACATTGCATGGCATTTTTTTCGACTTCGATAAAGTTTGTAACCTTGAAGAAAAATTAATAGAAACTTTATCTCAAATTGTAGATGCTCATCAATCGGCTTAGGTTTTTTTTTTTTTTTTTTTTTTTTTTTTAAACTTAGTAATTCTCAACTGTGGAAAGAAAAATTCTTCACATAAAATACATATTTCCGAATGAAGTGATTATTCTGATTGCAAAATTCATAACTGAGGGTATTTAACTTTTGACGAATACAAGAATAGGTCGATGAAATCTTTATCTTCAAATCTTTGAATAATATTTTTTATATTACTGTTTAAATTCATTACCTCTATTTGTAGATTTTCTAATGCATTACTTACACTTGCTTTTAATGGTAATGTAAATAACGTAAAATTGGACCCAAAATCATCAAAATCTTAAACCTTCTTCAAATTCTTGCCATAATAAATAATGTCATAATAAGGCTAATTAATTTATGGAAACTGTATTAATACACTGTGTAAAATTGCTTTGGGGGCCGCATGTGGCATGCAGGCTGCCAGTTTGAGACAGTGTTGTTGCCGATGCAGTCAAGAAAGGGAGAATGATGTTAATTACGAAGGGGAAGGTAAATGGGTGTGTTAGAGGTCATAAGAGAAGATATATTATAAAAGAAAGTTGTTTTTAGGTCTCATTCAGTATTAATATATTAGGAATAAAAATTAGAATGGAGCTGCAGAGAGAGCTCTCATCTGTTTTTCATTGTCAGTAGCTGCCAAAATGAAGACAAATTACAATGGTCATCAAACTTAAAGGATAATGTGTAAAAATACACGTACTAAGTTAATGTTGCAACTAGTGCCAAATGCTGTAATTATTTATGTTAATTAAAATACAATTGAACCCAAAATTGCACTTCTGTGCTTACGTTAGTGCCGGAAATACGCAAATTCAGTGATTGACAGTGTGGTGCACAATGGATGCATGTTGGAATTATGGTCTGTAGTGTTGTTTAAAGTGAATATGGTTTCTGAGAGTGATCAGTATTCAGTAGTTATGGCTCAAGAGCATCATTTAAGTAAAGGCCGAAAGTGGCAAATAATTGGTATAATCGAGGGAGGTTAGACTCATGTAGGTTGAGTTGAAATTGAGGGATATTATAATCCTGGGTAATGGCCCAGGATTATAATATCTCTCAAAGTGTCATATCAAGAGTTTGGAGCCACTTTTTAATAACTGGATCAGTTGATAAAGAGCCTGGTTAAGGGCGTCATGAAGCAACTAAAGAGATTCAGTTTTAAATCTTCAAGCTTCCATGGGAACTCAATTTAGCCATTCTACTACTGCATGAAGGCTTAACAAGGTTGAACAGTATGTGAGAAAAGCAATGGTTTGTGTCCTATTCACTCCTTCTAGAAGGACCCATTTAAACTGGTGCCATCATCATGTTCAATGGAGCCAAGACGATTAGTCACAAGTATTGTTTACTGACAAGTCCAGATATAGTCTGAACAGTGATTCTGGCATGATTTGATCTGAAGAGAGGAAAGAACACATAACTTGCTTTCCGTTTTCTTTGATATATCCCGTTTCTACAACCACAGTTTAATGGTTTTAGGAGGAATCATGACAAATCGCCACACTGAGTTGGCATTTTCAAGGAGGTTCTGTAAGTGCATGGAGATGTGTGGATGAGGTATTGGAATCCCAAGCTAAGACTGTTTAGGCATGCTGTTGGCCCAGAGTTTTTGCTAATAG
Organism: Stegodyphus mimosarum; assembly: GCA_000611955.2. Taxonomy (NCBI): domain Eukaryota; kingdom Metazoa; phylum Arthropoda; class Arachnida; order Araneae; family Eresidae; genus Stegodyphus; species Stegodyphus mimosarum. The sequence goes on from KK113173.1 coordinate 73,694, forward strand.
ATGACAATGCTCGGCCTCATTTTATGTGGTGTCAGAATACTTGCAAACTTAAGATATCACTCGAACAGATTGGCGACCTTACTTACCCAACTTGAACCCAATTGAGCATGTGTGGGATGCCTTTGGACACCAAATTTCAGCGTGCCAAATTCTGCCTTGGGCCCTCGAGGAGCTAAAAAGTGCACCATTAGAAGAGAGGCATGCAATTCCACAAGACTTAATAAACACTTTGGTAAGTCTGTGAAATCTAGATGTGAGGTATGCATATCTGTCCCAGGTGACCATACACCATATTAAAGAAAGTTTTTTTCCACAAGAGTTGACATAATTTTTCCATCATTTTCCAGGTTCTATAAATTTGGTTTCAATTTCAATATTTTGTGAATAATTAAGTGTCAAACATAATTTCTATTATTAATTTTTAATGTTATGTGACATGACACTGTGAAGATTTGGTACCAAAAGTTCAAAAACAAGGACTGACATTCAAGAAGCTCTGGTTGGCCTACTGATGTTAATGAAGCCCGTCTGCGAGAACTTGTGGAAGGAGATCAGTATGCAACCATTTGAGAGCTTGCTAATGAGTAAGACGTTAGTTCCATGTCCATTAATCATGATCTGCAGGGCATAAACTTAATGTACAAGTTCAGTTGCTGGGTGCTGCATGCAGATAACTCAAGGTGAATCAAGCAGATAAGGACAGACGTGTTCGAGCCTGCACTAATCTGCTCGAATGTCAATGCAAGAACAGAATTCTGGACCGGATCATCACTTGTGATGAAATATGGATTTACTTCAACAACACAGGCCAGAAAAGGAGTTGGTCTATGCCCAGCGAGCCAGTCGGCAGCATCGCAAAGCGCCATTTGACTAACAAAAAGGTCAGGCTTTGTGTTTGGTGGGATTGCCGTGGTATTATCCACAAAGAATATATGGAAAAAACCTTCCACAGTAAAGTGTACAGTAAGATGCTAGTCCGTGTTGACACTGCTATCAAGGAAAAGCATTGAACAGAGTTCTGGTGCAAAAAGGTAATGTTCCATTGAGATAATGAAGGACTACGTGTGCGGCTAGACTCTGTATGGACTCTAATAAGATCTTTTGCCACTCTCACCATATAGCCTCCACATTGCTCCTTCGGGCTTCTACTTTTTTTCACACTTGCAGCTACATCTTGCTGGTACTATCTTCCATTCTTCACAGGATGTTCAAAATGAGGTTGATCTCTTTTTGGACTCATGACCTGCAAGTTTCAGTGTTGAAGGCTTTGAAAAACTACCAAAACTTTGGCAGAAAATCATAGATTTGGGTGGTGATTACTAACCGCACTAAAGGTACTGCTTTCATGTTTTTTTTTTCTAACTTTATTAAGAACAGTTTTTGACGGAAAACTTTCATTACAACCAAATATATCTATTTGTAATTGCAAATTAAATTATAATTATCAGATGATTTTATTAATTACATTTATTTGTATATTAACGTTTCATTATTACATTATTGCCATTTAGGAATTTCCTTTTTCATTTCACTGAACAACATATACACGTAGGTCATGAACAGTAAGTAGTGTACATGGAAACACTTCTATAAACAAATAATCCGATCAAGTTCCAGTTTGTAATTGTTAATGAAATACTTATTTAATTAAGCATGACAGAGCATATGAGGGCTAGAGGCAGGCTTTCGTAGAGAATTTTTTATGAAAAATAGTCTCATATTTTCATTACACTTAAACAAAGCCACGAAACTGCTTACACACAGTGGTAACCTGTAGAGGGGCTTGTGTGATCCTTTTGTTAATTTTGCCTTTTGTAAGCCCCTTGTTCTTTTTATTTGCCAGTTTATTTATTTACTGAAAAATGCATGTTAATCAATGAACTTTGTATATTAATCTGAATGACGCTGAAATTCGACCCCTTTATTTCTGTTACATTTCTTTCTCAACTTTTTGACTGTACAACTTATTTTAGATTTAAAAACACTATCCTTCAATAGAAAAAGTTTAAGAAAATTTAATCTTAAACTTTGTGTAAAAAAGGTTTCGAAAAATCATCGCTTGGCTTAGATTTTTCTAGAAGATGAACTGATGCGAAAGACAAAAATAATACAGAAGTCCAGAAATCCGCAATGCTTGGGATCAGAGGTTGTGCGCATTTTACAGATTTCAGGACAGAAAAGCCAAATCATAATATTCAGACTAAAAGTGCGAAATAAATAAGGCATATTAGATACATTTACTTAAACTATTATGTACAATAATATACATTATTACATTATTTTATTATATGCCTTAAATTATTATATGTAAATATTTATTATATTATTCATTTATATTAGTGATTACAGGAATATTTTAAAGCATTAAGAACATATACAATAGAGACGTGTAAAAATAAGGGATACTAGTAAAGCATAAAATATTTCATTTTTTTTTTACTTGTTTCAAACATTTTTCTGACGGAGGTTTGTTTTAAAACTTAAGGTACTCTAGAGTAAGTTTTGTTTTGTAAATTCTACAGGGTCATAATCTCTTGCTCTGTGACACAGCTCTCTTGTTCTAAATATATTAGGTATTTTTCACCATGTTCCAAACCCTCATTAAAAGGTATTTTCTCACTCCTATCAAATTCATTACCTGTGTCGGTGTCGGAATCGTTTTCTTGCTGTGTCGACTTCAAAACAGAGCGAATGATTTCATCATCGGTTATCTGATACACCAATGTTGGCTCATCTGAACACATCATCCATACTAAAAACCTCTTCTGGGCTAAGATTTTTTTTCTGCCACTAATACAGAATCATTATTATTCGGTAATTATGGCATCATTATTGGATAAATATTTTTTCTTCGATATTTCATTCTCCATTCTGTGGTTTCTGGAACCTATAAATTCAATGTTTATATTTTGAGAGGCAGTGCAGAATTCAGGAGTTGGCGGATTTTTGGTATTTGATTGTATATGGTAGTTTGTGCTGCATAAGTTTGTTTGCTGTTTCACGTAATTCTGCAATATTTTGTAATCCTTACAGCTTTTAAATTTAAATTTTATTGTTTTGTAGATATTTTCTTGTTTATTCACAGCTTTTTGTATTTTCTGTTTTTCTAAGAAGTGAAACAGTTTTTAGGTTTAGGTTAAGGTAAAATAACATGCTGAACAAATATTAATTTCGAAGCAAAACAACAAAAAGCAGCTTTATATAGACAAATTTTCCCAGGACTAGTTTCGATGGTTTCTACGGAACTATCATCATCAGCTGCCAAAGCACAAATGAACAAGATAAGAATGGCTGGATAGGACTTAAGACACTGGTGCCATCTATTGATGAAACAAGAAAACTAAAACATAATTTCCTTAAAGGCTGAAGGTAAAGATAAATTGGAATTAGGGTCATTAACTAGAAAAGAAAGATTTTTTTTAATGTGAAACGCCTCTAGAAAACCTAATTCACCAATGGAAGATGTTTTTTGAATAATTTTGGCTGTAGAAAAATTGAAAGTGTGATTTTCGGACCAACAAAGCTGGGCAACAAAGGACTTCTGTGTTTTCTTTTTCCTAACATAAGCCTCATGTCCCTTAACGGGAATTTTAAGGCTCTCTTATATTAACCAATGTAAATTAAACCACATTGGCAAGGAATCCTGTAAATACCTCAGGAGGGGCCCTTAAGTATGGAACTCAGAATTTTATTGATAGGAGAATAGCAACCGAAAGTTAAATTTCTGTAAAATACCTGCAATTGTATAGCTAATTGAGGGAGAGAAAGAAATGACTGTAGAGACATTGGGTATATTTTGAAAGTAGGAAGCTGAAGAATGAGCAATGCCCTCACCGGGACTCAAACCACAGACCTCTCAAATATGCATTGAGCATGCTGACGCTAAGAAGGCAGGAGAAATATCTTACATACTCCCCCTTTAAGAGGGCAACTGGGGATTAGGGGACCCAATCGCCAAATCCTGGTGGTGGAGAATCATCTTCCACTACCTTTTTTAGTTTGGGCTCCACTCTAGAAACATTAGGTATATTTTGAAAGCAGGAAGCTGAAGAAATGGACAGTGCCTTCGCTGGGACTCGAACCACGGACCTCTTGAGTAGGCGTCAAGCGTGCTGACGACTGCACCATGAAGGCATGCTAATAAGGTGGGAGAAATACCTTACATGACAACAGAATTCTTATAATCTCCTAAAACAAATTTTTTTACAGTCTTCCAGTTTAAGTAGTTCAGAAAATCTTTCCATTGTAAATATTAAGCCAATAGTTAATATTTCTAGTGTTAGTTTTTCAGAAGAGCGAGAGAGAATTCTGAAATATAATTTTAACTTCTCACAAACCTCAAAACCCATGATTCCGAAGATTTTGGCTCGTATCAGAAACAAATTCAGTAAAATTTCAGATACATAGAATGAAGGGATTAGATATCTTATCGCCCATAATGTGAAATTCAACAATAAGCCTTTGAAACTAAATCTAAATACGAGAGAAGAGCTACAATGCACAAAATTCATTCTAACCCAGACATTATCTTTTCAAAGGCCGACAAAGGTGGCCAGATAGTCATCATCGACAAGAAAACTAAAAGAGCCTTGATAGTGTCATTAAACTCTTAAACAAAGGACCATATAATCTGATCTCTAAAGACTTCACCTTCAGACCTCTCAAAAATAAAAACTGCGATCAAATCTTCACAAATCCTTTCGACCAACTTAAAACAGTGGCTTATCCCATCTTTTGTGAATTGTGCCAAATTATATGCTCTTTCCCAAATTCATAAATTTGGTATTACTTTCCCTCCTATTGTATCAAATTTAGGCACTGCCTCATACCTGTTAGCTCAATATTTTGTTTCTAGACTTTCAACTCTATTAGACAACAACATTTACACCATAAAAAATTCATTAGAGTTTGTAAAAAAAGGTTAAAAACATTTCTCCTTAAATCATTATTCACCAATGTTCCAGTAGAGGGTGCTTTAAGATGTCTGGAAACCAGACTTCACGAATTTCATTTCTCTTGCATCGAAATTGATGAGCTAATTTCCCTCACTCAACTCTGTTTGAAAGAAACGCAATTTGTTTTTCAAAATAATTATTACAAGCAAACTCAGGGATTAGCCATGGGAAGCCCTCTTAGTTCCATCCTGGCTGATATCTACATGCATTATTATGAATCAAAATTATTTGAAACTTTACTTCCCAGTATGGTTCTCCTACATAGATGATACTTTTACCCTGTTTGATGATAATAAGAATGATTTAAATACTTTCAATAAAGAATTCCCTTGATCCTGCTGTTCAATTCACATTTGAACTTACGGCATGCAGTTCTCATCCGTTCCTCGACATTTTGGTCACACGTAACACATCCAACTTTAGTACTACAGCTTACCATAAACCTTCATTGGTTTGCCTTCCACCACACTTCAAATCATGTCATCCCGGGGGGGGACTAAACAAAAGTTAGCTTCATTTTATTCCTTTGTTTTCTCTGCACTTCAGGTTTGCTCCTCCAAATTGGCTCTTGATCAAGAACTAAATTATTTAAAAGCACTAGCTATTGACAAGGGCTTTTCACCCAACATTATTAATCAAGCAGTTAAAAAATTCGTATCTCAACACACCGAAAGGCACACTCTAGTTTTAGTAGATTATAAGAATTCTGTTGTAATTCTTTTCTTTCCATCAATTAGCTATAAAATTGCATGTCTTTTACAGAATTTAACTTTCGGGTTGTCTATTCTATCAATAAAATTCTGAGTTCCATACTTAAGGACCCCATTCCTGATATGAATTCCTGGGGTATTTACAGGATTCCTTGCCAGTATGGTTTAATCTACATTGGTTAAACTAAGAGAGCCTTAAAATTTCACGTTAAGGAACATGAGGCATATGTTAGGAAAAAGTAAACACAAAAGTCTTCTGTTGCCCAGCATTGTTGGTCCAAAAATCACACTTTCAATTTTTCTGCAGCCAAAATTATTAAAAAAAATCTTCCGTTGGTGAATTAGATTTTCTAAAGGCGTTTCACATTAAAAAAAATCTTTCTTTTCTAGTTAATGACCCTAATTCTAATTTATCTTTACCTCCAGCCTTTAAGAAAATTATGTTTTAGTTTTCTTGTTTCATCACTAGATGGCACCAGTGGCTTAAATCCTGTCCAGCCATTCTTAACTTATCTGGTTCATTTGGGCTTTGGCAGCTGATGATGGTAGTTCTGTAGAAACCATCGAAACTAGTCCTGGGAAAATTTGTTTCTATAAAGCTGATTTTTGTTGTTTGACTTCGAAATTAATGGGTTTAGGTTAATTGGTTAGGGCAAAGAACTTGACGGCTATCTGCCTATAGGGAGGGATACCTTTGTAGATAAACTGGCTCGTATCTCTGTTACGCATTGGGAAAGCCATTCGATTCCAGGTTGAACTACCAGTATTCATTGACTTTGCTGCACATTTAATTACACTGATACTTTGTTTTCATAAGATAAATTGACAGTTAGTCTGTTTTAAATTTTCGTAGCTCACTCCAGCTGACACAGCCAGCCCGTTCATCTGGTTTGAAACTGGGAAATAATTACCAGACTGATCAATCCATTCATTGGTCTTAACGATTTGAATATAGTGAGCCTAAGTAAAGATAGAAATGTTTTTCGTAAATATAAAAGCTATTATGAACCCATTTCTAAGTAATAATTTTAAAATAGAATCTGATGTCTGTTTGAAGCTCATTTTAAAAGTTATTAATTATGAATATATATATTGCATATTACAAAGGGAGTAACATATACATATTTGTAATTACGAGAAGTATTTCTTATGTATTCAATAGGGCTGGGAAATATATTTAAGAAGAATAATTATGGGTTTTACTTGACCTTGTAAGATTTAAATTAGTTAGTTCAAAACCCCTAACAGAAATGAAGCAAATTATCGCTAGGTCTGAAGTAACTACAAAGTTAGGGAAAGGTTTTCTTTTTAATAAACCTTTCTATTTAAATAGAATTTAGAACGTAAATACACTTGCTTGCTCTAACTAAATCAGCCACAGCTTGTGGTGATGTAATTAAACAGAATAGTCAGTTTGAAGTTAAAATGTGAAATAGTAGCCAAAGCTTAAATGCTGCACTCATTTACATTATATTGAGGAAAACAGAATTGAGAAGTTATAGTAAAGTTCCATATCATAAAACCTGGTTAATTTAAATAATAATAACTATATCCTTAAAAAAAGTTTTTTTTTTTCACATAAGTTATAGAACAGACTAACTGTCAGGTTCTCATCGACTCTTGGTATATATTCTCAACAATAAGTGATAACAGTCTGCCTTCAAATCCCATTCTGATTCTTTAATATAATTAATGACGTTTTCCCAAATATCAGCAAATGATTCATTTTTTCTTCTTCTTATTCTTTCATATCATAATAGTTCATTGCTTTATCAGTACAAAAACTGAGCTTTTTAATAATATAAAACATAAGTATGAATAATAAGGGTTTATAACAACTGTTTTTACTAATAGTTTCTATAAATATTTGTCAGTAATGTAATTAACATAAATCATTTGGAACAAAAATAGGATTTATATTAATGAATTATAATTAAGAATAATGTCTTCATTGCTCTGAATAATATAGGAATAATTTGAGCATTGAATCCGATAATCTCTTAAGATGGTTTTGCCATTCGAGAAATGGAAACATAACTCGTAGAAATTTCATTAACCTTTCTTTCCTTTATAAAGATTATAAGACTTCTGTTGAACTGTGAAGAGGGGGGGGTATGTATTAGATGGAAAAAGAAATAAATTAGAACTGCAAGGTTGAAAGCCATATTAGTTGAGAGTATTTTTCAGATGCTCAGATACTTCATATAAATACAAAACTTAAAATATATTTACAATACAAATTCATTGATGTAACAAATATGTTTCTTTCTGCCTTTGAAATAAAGATATATCTGACTGATAGTTTATCTTTTAATCAATTTTCATGGTACAAAATTGCATTCATTCAAGAATTTAGTTTCTCTATATTTTCCTCTTTATGGAATTAAATGCAGAGACGTTAAATGTTTAAACGCTCCCCCCCTACATTTTTCAATGTTTTTTTCAGTCTCCCCTTCTCTTGTGTCCGTGTGTTCTCCCCACTCCTTTATAATTTATGACTCGGTCACAAATAAGCAGTATTCTTTGAGACCACTGATTTAGGATATTTAACAGTTGGATATGCTGGTAATTATTCTAGAAAATTTCTTATTTTGTTCAATTTTCAACCGTTTTAGAATTACAGTTTCACTTTACACATTGGATTTCAGCAAAGTACAGGGAAAGAAATAATAATAAAAAAAATTCATGTGTTAATACCGCTTAACTTTAGAATAAAGTGACTAGATTTTTTTTTAAAATTATTTATTTCTTATATTGAAATCACCCACATTAGACCCATTGTTCTAAATGATTTCTGTCTTCTCTGAATATAGTCTACTCAGAGAATATGACTGTTGGTGGTATCCAATACCAGTATTTATTTATGCTGTCCAAAATGCTTTCTATTTCTAGATGTGGTCACTATGTTAGATTTTGCTGTATTTGTTATCGAAATCTATGCTATGTTGCTGCAATCATTAGTAATAAGCAGAGTTTTTAATAATTCTTTTGCCTATTTCATATCTTTCAAAATACTATGTTTTGTTGAATGATGTATTATCGAATAATTATCATAAGTGAGCAGTTAATCAGTAAAGTTAAACAAGAAAGAAACATTTACAACAGAATACTTTTTCAAGAAATCTTTAAGTTGAACAGGCAAATTGACAACCTTGTATTTGACGTAAATTTTGCAAAATCCCAATCGATTTTGAGGGCAAAATGTGCTTCCCTACATCAGGAGAGAAAAATTCTTCAAATTGAGAAAGGGAATGTTGATTATATTTATACCCTACAAGCAACCAATGTAACGAGCCGATAGCACCATCTGTCGGCAGAAATAGCAACAAAAAGGGACCTTTAGGGTATAAATATAATCGACATTCCCTTTCTCTATTTGTGGAATTTTTTGCTTCTGTTGAAGGGGGACCCGTTTCGCCCTCGAAATCGATTGGGATTTTACAAAATTTACGTCGAATAGAAGATTGTCAATTTGCCTGTTCTATTTTCCACGTCGGCGTGATTCTCTTGTGTCTTAAATCTTTAAGTACTATTTTTTTGGTGCTGTTGTTGTTCTCATGAATACAGTGATCTCTTTTTTGCTTAAAACAGTATCACAAGATTGGACAAATTAAGCATCTGTACAAACCTGGTGCTGTGCAAACTGTTGTTTTTCCCATGTACACAGCAATTTGTTTCCACTTTAAAAAAAATGTCAGAGAATTGTGCAAATTTCACTTTATAAAATTTGATCTTTTAAAATGTACATACGTCTTCATGGAATGTGAATTTTTGAATTTGGAATGAAATTTTTTTGTGATAGTAACAGATACCTCTGGGCCTATTACCTAGTGTAACTCCTATCTCATGATTTGGACTGGAAGCGATGATAGGGATGACTGCACTGCTGTCTGGATAAAGTAGAAACTTGTAAGCTAAGTTCAATAACCTGTTTTTGTAAACTTTCAATACGGTTACTTATGAAGTAATGGCTATTTAAGGAGTAATAGGATTTAATCCTCAAATCTTATCAGCCATTGTTGCCATCATCAACAAATTTTCTTCACTAACAGATAAAATGCTGCACCTATTAACAGGTAGCTTCTGGAGCCAAAATATCTTAAGGAAGGTATCTGCTACTTTGTTGTCTGCTTAATTACGCATCTCGCACAGCAACTGAGATGGTTTTTTTATCACCCAATTCTAGTTCGCTGAATAATTTTTTTGAGTCCCTGAGTCTGCATATATTGAAATTAATCTGTCCTTAATTGCCTGATATTTGCTGTCTTTTGGTGAACTGTGCAAAATATCAGATACTTGTGCCAAAATATCAGGTTCAGTGGAACTTCTCACATAGTCATTTTTTATATGGTCTACAGTTATTTTTGCATTTATAAATTGTGCTTCTGGTTGAACCAATCATATTTTCTGATCTGGTTTCCAAAAAGAAGGCACTTTGAAAACAACCTAGTGACAACCATGGTTGTTGCGCTAGTTTCAGTTTCTTTACTTTCATCATCTTCAGCCATAGTAGGATCGGGCTTAATATTGGTCTTAGAATTAGGCTTAGTGAATTTACAGTTTTCATTTTCCAGCTTTTGTTGAAATTCTGCTAAAGATTTACAATCATAAAGAACTGATTTATTTTGTGCAGCATCATTTATACCATTAATAACATATTCTAGTGAAGCAGCATTTTCAATATTACATTTAGAACACAGATTTTCATTACTAGAAAATATTCGTACGGTTTCTTTTTCTTGCATTTTATGTGTAGATAATAATTTGTTTAACTGAACAGAATTGATTGAATACCGTATGCATTTAACAGTAAATCCCAAAGTGCATTCCATGAATTTACGTTTTTGCTTTCAATGAATAATTTTGCTTTTCCAGATAAAGCTCACCTAGTAAAAACTAGTTTTTGTGGTTCATTTAGTTTTTAACAAATGTAATACATCCGGAAAGTTTTCAATGAATTTATTAATCCAGTTGCATGTATCACCACCAGAGACAGTAATTACTTTGTATTATAATAGAGGACAAAATTTAAAGTTTTACAGTTGACTTACCATTTCAGTCATTTTATACTCTTCAGATGAATAAAAACAATTGAACCATCAGTTCTTAATGCAATCCATGTAAACAGAGGCACTGTGATTTTGAAACTGCTGTTTCCTGAAACTGTTTACTCAATCTATTATCAAAGCTGTAAAAAATAACGGGACTTTAGCATGGGCAAGTAGCTACTTACAACATTTTCCATCATTAGTAGAATAGGATCATATCAGGGTAAACCAGTGAAGTGCATATTATGTAAAGATATGTTAATATCAGTTCTCTGATTCCAATAAGATTAATATTTATTTACGTCTATTCATATTGAATATTACAAACAAGAGATAGACCATTTATCCTTGTTTTTCATGGTGGCTTAATGTTGCCACTCCTGTTTCACTTAATCAAAAACTTGATAATGACACAATAAATGGATGTGACCGAAGTAACGTTACATACCCTGTAGTAAAACACTGCTTTAAAATGTTGGATTGTCCTGCACTGTGTGGGATATCTGGCTCTTTAGATTTATGTAATCAGCTTTTTTTTAAAAAAATAAGTCTTTCAAATATTATTATGATTTAGTTTAAATGTCACTCTACAAATTTCTGTTTCTTTGAATGTGAATGGATGTCATTTGTATATAAACAGTGATGGGTCACAAACAAAATGATTTTCTAATTTGTTTTATGGGTAAATGTAATTTGAGCTTCCTTCTTATCTCTTATTAGATAGTAATTAACTAATTATACAATATGCTAAGAATTGCTTTCATAATTCATTTAAAATAATTAGATAAAGCTATGTAAAATTAAGTAAATAAAGAATAAAAAATAATGAAATTGGTAAATTTTAGTTCATTTATGATGTATTTCATACTTGTGCAAATTTACTTGATTCTAAATGTAATGTTGTGCAGGATGAAACAGTTATATGATGGTTTTCCTCCTAATGTACATAAATATATTTGTATTCTTGATTATTATCTTATGTGTTGTTATAATGATACTGATCTAAGTTATATTTCAAAAGCTTGGCCTCTTTAATATTCCAAATGTGGATTTAATGGATGATGGTGATGACAGTGAAGTAGATGAAAGTGCCCTTGAATCTGAACTTGAAGCATTGCTTAGTGGTAAAGTGGTTTCTAAACCAAAAAGATCAAGGCCAAAAGGTATTTATCTATAAATTTATTCCTATCCTGAGCATGTAGAACTCACTTATCATAACTTTTATTTTAACATTTCTGTCTGTTGCATTTTTGTACTTCTTAAAATTTATAAGGTTTTATTAAAAAATTTCATTCATGATATGTAGTATGTGAGTTTCTTCAGTTAAATAGACAGCAAAAATGTAGTTAATTGGTAATGAGTAGGAGATAGAAGTTAGAAATTGAAAATGTATAAAAACTATTTATAAAATTAGTATACTTAATAACTGCTGTAATATTACTATTGGATTGCTGGGAAAATGGCCATTTTTAAACTTTGCAAAAATTTTTTACTAGGGCACTTTTGCCTTTTTTGCTTTAATAATATGTAAAGGGAGGGTATGATGACAGCTCTTTGGAGTGGCCTTTTTTATGGTTGTCTTTTTTAGAGTAGCCTGGCCAGACTCAGTGTTCCAAATAGAGTTCCAACAGAGCCATAAAAAGTTGTCATTTTTAAATTCCAAAAGCCCGTACCTCAGTTAGCTAGTTCCCACTGTAAATATTAATCCCCTCGTTAATATCTCTAGTAATTTCGGAGGATCAGATGAGAGTATTAAAATATAACTTCAACTTTTCATCTAAACTTTCAGTTCCTCATATCATCAACCTATTGAAAAAGCTTTTAAATTCTGTAAAATTTCTGAAATACAAAAGGAAACATTCCACCGCTTAATTTCTCATAATGTGAATTTTAATAACAAATCATTTGTTTCAAATCTTAACCGAAAGGAAGGGGAGGCCTTATGTGAAATTCAGTCAAATACTAATGTCATAATTTCTAAAGCTGAAAGGGAAGACAGATTATTGTTATGGACAAACACACATACATTCATGGAGTCTCGAAACTGATACATGAAGGCCCATACATCTCAATCCCTAAAGATCCATCAACTTCTGATCTCACAAAAGTAAAAACAGCTGTTCAGTCTTCTCATATAGTTCCAACTCAGTTCAAAAAATCACCTATCTATTGCTAACTGTGCTTGGTTGTATGGTCTCACGAAAGTCCACAAAATCGGAATTCTGTTTTGACTTATAGTTTCCAACTTATGAATAGCATCGTACCCTTTAGCCAAATATTAGTTTTTAGGTTTTCTTCTTTACTTTCTAACAATATTCACACTGTCATCTATGAACTTAAAGAATTTTTTGCCCTGCATTCCATTATGGTTTCTTTTGACGTTAAGTCACTGATTGCACTAATTTGTCTCGAAAGTAGGCTTCAAGATTTCCATTTCACACATACTGAAATTGAAGAGTTAATGTCCCTTTATAAAATCTCTTTGAGTCAAACACACTTTGTTTTCTGAAATGAATGTTATCATCAAATAGATGGATTAGCTATGGGTAATCCCTTCAGTCCTGTACTTGTTTACATGTACATGCGCTATTTTGAGGTCAAATTATTAGAGAAACTGTCTTTTCATATGGATTCACTATCTAGACGACATGTTCCCTCTTTTTTTGTGGTAATAAAGAGGATTTATTACAGATTTTATGTACTATAAATTCGATTAATCCTGCCATCTAGTTCACTTTTGAAACTGAATCTGACAATACCCTTCCCTTCCTTTATATTCTTATAATTTGCAATGAATCTGATTTTAGCACTATTGTTTACTGTAAACCATATTCTATTTGTTTACCGCTCCATGCAAAGTCATGTCACCTAACTAAGCAAAAAATGGGTTCTTTTTACATTTATTTCATGCTTTCAGAGTTAGTTCTTCAGAATCTTTACTTGCTAATTGTGCTATGTTGCAACTCATTGGGTTACAATGTGAAGGTTACACGTGAAATAATCACAGCAGGGATTATTAATATCAAGATTTTAATACGGCTATTTCACACAAGAAAAAATGTTACATTACTCTAACTTATACATACATATACTGAGTTAAAAAAAGGGATTTTGCCGTTCTGTATGCAGTTAAGAAAAAAGAATAATAAAAAATAGTCAAATCACAAACGGCACTCCTTCTGTCGGCTTCCCCCCAGCCATCACGTAATCTTTCTGAAGCGACCATCTCCAATATACTCCCCCTCTTTAAGTTGAGTTCAGTTTGCTTCAAAGGCATACAGTACCTGGTCGAAGAGATCTAATTTCTGAGGCACCTTGATCACACGTCCGAATCTTGACACTTTTAGGACTTTGCAGGACATTACTAGAGTCACTGGAAGGGTCATTAAGATCTGAAAACTCATCACTAGAAATAGAAGAAATATGATTAGTAAAAGAATTATCATGTATGGGATCAGTGGGGGTGTCTGTTAACTGCACTTCCAATGGAAAGACCCGATGAATGGGACGAAGCAGCGTACCAGCTCGAGTCTTCAGATCTACAGTTCTCATCTTGCCATCTTTCCCGGGAAGATGTCAGATGACCTTAGCTAAAGGCCAATTCATCCATTTTTTGATGTCATCTCCTATTAGGACAATTTCACCCAGCCATATCTCTGATGAGGGACCCTTCTTATTTTGGACCAGAAGGCCTAAATATTCTTTCGTAAGTCTATGCTTTAAATCATTAAATTGTTTTTAGTGATATCTAGCCCTTTTTCGAAGACCTTATGATCGCAGAAATCAACATTGGGAACACCTAAGCTATGATTCTTGATGACAAACATGGCTAGAGAAAGTGGGATTAAATCATCCGAATTTTCAGACAGATAGGTAAGAGGTCTAGAGTTAATTATTGACTCACAGTCTCACAATACTCTGTACAACTCCTCTGTTGTAAGAACCACATTACCAAGTGTCTTTCTCAGCAGTTTCTTTACCACACGAACTAACCTCTCCCACCAGCCGCCCCACCAAGCGGCTGTGGGAGGATTAAACTTCCATATTATGCGTTGTATAGCTGTTTGACTCAACATTTTTTCCCAATTGATGTTACTAAGTTCTCTATGTGCTCCTCGAAAGTTGGTTCCGTTGTTGGAATAAATTATTCTTGGGCCTCCCCTTTCTGGCTGCAAATCGTCTCAAAGACAACAAGAGTGCATTGATAGACAATGAGGAAGTCAATTCCAAATGAAGGATGCTATATATTGAACACTTGAACAAAACAATCCAAATTTTTTCACCTCCCTTCATATGCAATGGTCCTGCCAAATCAACTCGTACCACCTAGAACACTGCAGCGTCATTGACACGATCGCCTGGTAGAGATACCGTCTCAGAACCAGGAGACTTGGCCTTGTATCGATTGCATCTTACACAATTTTTATGACTTTCCTGACTGCTCTTCTACCCCTCACTATCCAAAATCACTCCCTTACTATTCCAAATAATATTAGGGTTTCAGCGTAACAATTTTGTAAATGGTAATATTCGATCAGATGCTGGGTGGAAATGCACTGGTCTGGTAAAATAATTGGGCAAATAAATTCAGGGTCGTCTGATCGCTCTGTAATATGGGTTTTCACCCTTTTTATACCCTCTCTGTCAGAAAGGACACTCATATTAGGAATAGAGTCCACAGAGAGAAAATACTTATTTTGTGCAATTTTTACAAGAGTGTTTTCTGCATATTCCATCTCATGAACGGTTAAATCTCCAGTCTCTTGAAATGCACGTTTACTTTTTTCGTTTTTCACAAACCGCAATATCCATGAGACTAATCAAATGATAGATTGAAAATTCGAAAACCTAATGGCATACCAAGGTATTTCCTTTTCAACTGAATTAAGCTTACTCAACCTGACCTTTCTTTCTTGTCATTTTACCTCAGAGGTCTCGTAAGCCAGGCAGTCTGGTGACCAGTTGTTAGTAGGTTCCAGGAGCCAAGACAGACCCTCCCACCAAAGACAATCAGAAAATGAACAAGAGGAACTGCACCTTGAAAATATATCTGCCGGGTTTAATTACATGGTACATGGCACCAGAAGTGAGAAGGAATCAGACTGTTTATTTCTTTTACCATATTCGCAACGAAAACTGACCAATCAGCACGGTTCTTAATACACCAGAATGCTACCATAGATTCACTCCATGCAATAATTTTCAAATCGGGCAAATCCAAGGCGGCATATACTGAGTAAACCAGTCTCATGCCAATGCAACAGGCCATCAGTTCTAACCGAGGTATTGTCAGAGATTTTAATGGCATTACCCTAGATTTGGCTCTGATTGACGGGCGTTCCAGTTCTAATGTAGACACATGCACCATAGGAGCACTTTCACGCATCAACAAATAGATGCAACTCTGAATTCTCATTTATCTCTATATATCATGGAATGCTAATTTTCTCAAGATATTTAATTTCATCCTGCCACTTCTGAAAAGTTTTCTGAATGTTGTCGGGCTAGGGCTCATTCCATTTTAATTTCATAGTCCAAGTTTCCTGCAATAGTAACTTAGGTAAGAATGTAGTTGGACTCAAAAAACACTGCAGATAAAAAATTTTAGGTACCATAGCCAAAATATTATGTTTACTTATCTCATTATCCATTGAATAATTAAGGTTACATTTTAATGTATCTTCGTCCAGATCCCATAAGATCCCAAGAAGAGACGTTACACCTGAACTGCAGGAAATACAATGACCTGGAACATTACTTTCCCAACTCCATAGGTTAAAACATCCCCGAGCCATTATTTTTGTCGCCTTCACTATAAAATTTTATATAAAATTTTGATATCGTGAACCCCAGTTACACAATTGTCAACATAAAAGGAATGCTTTAATTTTTGGGTCACATCGTCAAACTCGACAGGTGAATTATCCAAGAGATGTTCTATTGATACTGAGAGTTGGAATGGAGATAAACAAACGGCAAACATTACTCTGCAGTGTTTGTAAATCATAGGTTCTTCAAGAGTTGGAAGAAAAAATCCTCAAATAATCTCCATGTTGTGGAGATAATACTCAGCTGAAGGAATGCTTTCTCAATGTCCAGTGATAATTGCGTACAGTCTAAACCTGTCAATTATATCAGATATGAGTTCAATTAAGTTTGGCCCTCTATTTAAACAATCATTTAGAGATGGTTGATTTCTCTCTTGGGCTGAAGCATCGAACAGCGGCCTTACCTTCATTGTCTGGCTAGTATGCTTTGTAACAGGTCTATGGGGCAAATAGTAACCCAAATTATCAATTTCAGTTTCAGGAACCTTTTCTATTATTTTTAGATATTCGCATTGTTTAGAAACTATGTTATAGTCATTTCACTGATTTTTCTCATTAATTCAGTGACACATTCTTTAAAGGTCATAGTCTTATTGTTAGGTAACAGAATTTCAGATTTAAAGTGTAGAGGCAATTCATATCAGCCATCAGGAAGACTATTTAAATTCTCTTTAAATTGCTTAATGGTGTTAGAGTGAGCAAGTTTACGTTTAACATCTTCAGTTGGGTCTGTTATGCCAATGGCATCTAAATTCCAGAGTTCGGTTACACTAAGATTAGCACAATGCAACAAAACTACATTGTTACATAAATTATTTTCTGGTAATGCTGGAATAGTAACTGAAGTAGGTTCTTTAGTTAAGTTATTTACTTTACCAATCACAGTGTATCCAAATTTAGTCTCAACTACAGTCACACCCGAGTTCAGTTTCAGTGCGAGTATTAATGTCCCCGATGGCATCTGCTCTTAGAAGCAATTTAATGTAATATCCTTTAGCTTGCAAGTCAGACAAGGTAATATTTCTTTCCTTTAATTCTTTTAGGGTATTGTCATGAACTACTTTTGGAACAGATCCACATATTTTCTTTTGAGAAAGTACATGACCATGAAGCTCCCAACCTGGTATGAACCAGCTGAATCATCTCCTCACTTTGCACTTCGTTTTGAATAAAGCACAAAAGTTGTGGTTAGGGTCATTCCATAGTATTTATACTATGCTCGTTAAAAAAAAATAATTTTGGAACTGTGTACTCTCGAATACTATTTTTAAAACAAGCGTTTACAAATACACATTCTCATTAACAGTTGACTGATTAGACAATAGATTACTTGAAATAACAGTACTTTCAGTTTCATTTGGCTTTACATGGTCGCTATTAGAGCACATAATGGTATAGTGAAAATTATCAGAAGTTAAACATTTACTTTTTTTTTGCACGCCTGTGAACTGTGTCTAACTCGTGGCAGTGAAAACAGGCGCATTTTTGCACCAAAAGCTTTCTTTTATATTCCAAAGACATTTTGCAAACAGAAAAACATTCGGCAGAATCATGGGATTTCTCAGAAAAAATGCAACGTAAATTTCGCCTACCTTGTATAGTCTTGAAAACTTACTAAAGCAACAACAGTAGAGCAGTTTGTAGAACATGAAGCTCCTAACCTGGTACGAGCGAATTTAATCATCTCCTCACTTCGCACTTCGTTTCGAAGAAAGTACAAAAGTTTTGTGATTAGGGTCATTCCATAGTATTTATACCATGCTTGTTAAAAAAAATTTTTTTGGAACTGTTTAAAAAATTGCTGTCTTCTAACTAATCATAATCATGTTTTAATAATCTGTAATTCAGAAGGATATTTATTGTGGAATTTTAAACTAAACTACATTTTTCATACTTTATATGCAAATTGCAATAAAGCAAAGCAATTTATAAGCAATATATGCAAGTTGAGACATGTTTTAGAAAATTTGCAAAAGTGTTTGGGAAGAAAAAAACGTGATGCATTTTCTGCAATGCATTTTAAATCATAATTTTTATTTTAAAACTGTAAAAAGAAAAAAAAAGTAAAAAATTGTTAATTTTGCTTTTTGAAAGGTGAACAGCTTTAGCAAATATATTTCTGGTTGGGGTAGTAACATCTAATAAACTAAATACAGTACAAATCCGACGATTCCAAATTTCGTAAATTTCCAGATTTTAGGTCATCATTTTAAATTTAGTAAGATGACATGCAGAAATGGTAACATTGAGGTTTTATTTATTGTTTAGGTCAGGTAGAAGAATGCTTTAATCCACAATAGTGCCTACGCCAAAGCCGATGTGGCTGCATCAGGTGTGAAAGAATTTTAGAACTTCAAGCAGCAAAAGTTAGGCAAGGCAAAATGTTTAGCGGTAGACAGTAGAATTTAGGGATGGCAAAATTTTGGGAATTCAGGCAAATATTGGGCAATAAAATTTTAGGACCTGTAGAGATCACTGTGGATGGCAAAATCCCTGCTCCCCCCACAACCATTATAAGGCCATAAATATGATCCTGGCCAACACCAATATAACATCAGTGTATTATTATTGGCTATGGTTTGACTCCTTAGTCAGCAGTGTTTGAAAGTGATATGCAGGAGTTTCAGTTAGTATGAAGAAAAATTGCATTTATGGTACACCTGCATCCTTTCATTTGTATATTCTTCTTTTCTATATTTTATTTTATAAAGGGAGGGGATTTTTTTTTAAATTTATTATTATTATTATTAGTTCAAGGGGGCTTTGTCCCTGAACGACTCAAATATGCGCATCTGGAAGCCCGAATTTGGAATTTGTTTTATTATCTGTTTCATACTTTGTAAAACTTTAACGAATTTTTAATGAACAAACTCAAACAATTTAAAAGCGAGCAATGGCAACACTGTGGGGGAAAAACCTTTTTATCTAAACTGCATGGAACTGTGTATCAAAAATTCTAAAGATATACTCATTTTAAAATTATTTTGTGATATTGCTGTTGAACTGAATTTTATGGTTTAAGTGCGAAGAACATATTTTATAAATAAAGGTAACACACAAAACGTTAAAAAATGGCCATTTGGATGTAATTTAAAATCTTAAACCTTTTAGATTATTATTATTTTGATTAAAAGTCCAGAGGATCGGAGCTTAGATAATTTTGGATATTAGACTAACAGATTTTGCAGTTACTATGTTTTCAAAACTAGTTTGAAGGGACTATCCAGATGCCGATTTGAAAGAGGCATGACATAAAACTTGCATAATCTCAGAACAAAAGATCGTGAAAAGGTCAGTATAGCCACAAAACACACCGCAAGTTTATTTTGAATAAATAAATAAAAGTCTGTGAAGGACCATGAATCATAAGTTAACTCATGATAATTATTTTTGATGACCAAGTTAACTCAGAATAACTAGACAAGCGCTTGATAATGAAACAATAAAATATCGAATTATAGTGATAAACTTAGTTAAAAATGGGAGGGAGAGATCCCATGAGTTTAGAAAAAGACTAAAGTTGTATACAGAATTTCATTTATAACAAAATATCTAGAAATCGTTAAGATGAAGAAACTTTATCATACCGTTTTTCAAGTATGCTTAATATGTGCCTTGGGTAATCTTCAGTCCATAGCTATACTGATGAATTTTAGATTTGGTAATAAACATGCAGCATAAGTATTAGAACATATCTTTCATCACATTTCAGGTCCTTTGTACACTTTCTGATATTAACAACTCATAATTTTATAATTTCTTATTTTGCCTTCCCTAACTTAGTAGACTTTAACTGAATAGTTTTATTTGCTATGTGTTTATCATCTTTAAAAAAATTTAGGAGAAGAATTCAGAATTAAGTACTTTAAATTATTAATGAAAACTTTTTAACTCCCAAAATTAAAATAGTATTTTTGTTAATGTAACTTTTTTGTAGTTATAAAAGTTTGTAATTAAACTTACATACAATTATAAACTGTAAAAGTGAAGTTTTGGTGGAATTTTTTTTACTTTTTTATTTTGGGATTGAACCAGACACTTCTAGACAGGAAAATATGTGCACCGACTTGAAACTGGCAGTGAAAAAACATGCTTTTCTCATTAGATAAGTTTGACTGTGGTAAAATTTTTCGTAACGGAAGAAATATGTCTTTCAAGTTGATTATTTCAGTAAATGAAGGACAAAATAGAATACCTTTTTTGACTGACAGTACTTACTTTGAAATTATAAATGCTGTTATGAGGGCAAGAACAACATATTTAATTTAATGGTGATCAATAGGCAGTGTTGGCATATTTATCTCTCTACCGAAAATAGTTTAGTGTATGTTGTTCTACAACAGACAGGATGTATTTTTTTTTCCCTATATGCATTAGTTGTGATAGATTTTTAAAGAAACTATTCATTTGTGTTGCTTTAAGCTGACCCTACTGTGGACATAGAAAAAATTGCTGAAAGTTTGTTACATGATGATGACGGTGATGAGGAAGATGAATCCAATTTATCTGCTGATGAAGATCTTTTGGTATGTTTATGATCTGATTCACTTTAAATTATCTGAAATGATTGTAACTGTATTCTTTGTAACCCAGTGTCTAATCAGTCAAGTTAAATGATTTTTTTTTTAACTTTCAATTGTAATTGTATTAGAATCTATCATATTTTTCTCAGTAAGTCTGGTTTCTTATTTATGCAGAGAAAAATGAGTAGCTATTGCCAACTGAAGGACATTTATATAGCTGCACTCCAGGAATTTTGCTTGTAAATAATGTTAGTTATGTCAGAAACACTGATGATAAATAAAAATGGAGGGAAAATGTTACAACCATTCATATTTAAAGAAAAAGTCCAATATGAATAAAACAAAAATGTGCATCAAAGATCATAGATAAGTTATTAAAATTAATATTAGGTGCTTATTATTCATATTTAAGATTAGTGTTAGAAGGATGGAATTGCTACTATAAGAAGATTATGCCACATTATTTCACATACAGCTAAAGCAATCCTGTTTCATTTTTGGGGTGGAGGGAAGAACTTCATTACAGATCATTTTAAATATAGTCAATACGAGTAATTTCATGACCAAAAATGCGTGTAATGCTGCTATGTATGGATTTGTATTATTGCTGGTCAGTTAAAGCATGCATGCTAATCCCTATGCATTATTATACAGTGGTTATCATAAATTAAGGAAAAAACTACAAAAATAGCGATAACTCCCTCAAAAGTAAGCCAAACCGCGTAAAATTTGAATATGTTGCCAAGTAAGAGTAGCTGAATAAAACTACAATATGCAAGTTAATGGTGCTGCATTCGGAATATGTCATCTGCAAGGAGCATAAAAGCCCATGTCTGTGAACAAGCCCACATATTTCACTGTGATAGTGACATCAGAAATCTGAGATAGCCAATTCATAACAATGACCTCCAGGCATCATTTGCCTGCAGAACTACGATGGAGAGCCATTGGGAGACTAAAGGCAGGGCGAAGTCAAACAGAAGTGTTCAGATGGCTAAATGAGAGTTCTTCTGTGGTTTATAGACTTTGGAGGCAATTTCAAACCATACATTTGGCATCTAGGAGGTTCAGCCAAGGACGGCCAACTGCTACGACGAGTGCTGATGACCGATATTTGACATTATGTGCATACAGGAATAGAACCGTTACTCCAACTCTTCTTAGATCTTCCTTTCCTGCAACCACCGGAAGGTTGGTGTCAATGTCAACTGCACATAGAAGGCTTCACGAAGGTAGTCTGTATGCGAGGCAGCCAGCCATTTGCGTGCTGCTTACGTCACGCCATAGGAGAGACTGTTTGCAGTGGGCATGACAACATGTCCACTGGATGCCCGATCAGTGGAGGGCTGTTCACTTTACGGATGAGTCCAGGTTTAGTCTAGAAAGCGATAGTAGGTGTTATTTGATATGGAGAGAACCTGAAACCCGTTATCATCCGTCAAACATCCGTGGAAGAGATGCATATGGAAGTGTCTGCGTTTGTGGTGGGATCTCTTTGGGTGGACACGCAGACCTCCATGTCTTTCCAAGGGTAACCGTGAATGCTCAGGTTTATGGAGATGACATCCTTGATGCTTATGTGCACCCATATGCTGGGGCAATAGGTGATGCTTTCCTGTTACAGGACGACAACACAAGACCGCACAGGGCTTCCATCGTAGATGATTGTCTTCAACAGGAAGCAATTATGCGCATGGAGTGGGCAGCTCGATCCCCAGACTTGAATCCTATTGAGCACATTTGGGATACTTTAAGGAAAAGTCTAGCTGCTCTCAATCCACCCCCTCAGACCCTTGCCGCATTTGCAACTGCTTTGGAAGAGCAATGGCCGTCGCTTTCTATGTAACTGATAGACTGCATAATTGAAAGCATTGCACATCGCTGTATGTGCTTTATTGCTTCTAGAGGTGATCATATTCCATATTGAAGGTACTTTTCCTATAGCAATTGATAGCTTCGACTTGTTCATTTTATACATGTGCCAATTTCTATACTACCGTAATTATCTGGTAATTTCTTTTTATGCTATTTGATACCTTACTATGTGTTGTATATTGTGGGTAAGTTTCATAAAATTCTACATGGAACTTTTTCAGTAATCGTGATTTTTATGATTTTTCCTTAATTAATGATAACCAGTGTATGTGCATATAATTGGCTTATCAGTGTTTGACTTCAGATCAGTAACAGAAGTTTTCTAGTGCTGGAATATTATTTGAAGAGATCATCATTTGAACAACATACTGGAGAGGTAGTATCTTAAAGCTGTAGG
>KK113173.1:106478-133049 GCA_000611955.2 Stegodyphus mimosarum
TATTCTTTGTAATCATGCTGTGTTAAATATAAATGGGAATACTTGGAAATTAGAATTATTGTGACTTTTTCTTATCACTGCTGTGATCTCGTTATATTCTTTTGTTATATTAGATTTTTGTTGTATATTGTTTTGAGTAATATGGATGGATATATTAATAAATAATAGTAATAATGAAGTACAAACAAAAAGCAGAAATGCAGTTAATGTTAATTAAAAATTTTAAGTACCAAAATCAAAATTTTCATAATTCTTAAATTTTTAGTCTTATTCAAAATATAAGTTTTATGTTTCATTTTGCATCACCTTTATTGTAGTGTATATCACAATGGCTAAATGATTTTTTTTTTGTTTTTTTTTTTTGTTTTGAGGATTGTATGTTTTTGGAAATGTTTAAATATTTTCTCAAAATAGAGTGAGTAGGAATTGAGGGAAGTTAAATATTGGGTTAATTGCCTAATTACGAATATTCATGCAACAAGTAAAGTTGTTAAAAAAATTGTTGCCAAACAAAAAATTTCACTCTGAACTTATTTATAGGGGAAAAAATCATTTCATAGTAGAATTTTGTGTTTCGTTGAGAAAATATAGTTATACTTATTATCATAGACTTTAAATTCAATTCTTAATTACTAATTTAATTACTTTAATCTTCAGACTTTAAAAAAACTACTAAATTCTGCAAAATCTGGTGCCTCTATCAGTGCTGAAGATATTCCACCTGTGGTTAGTATACCCAAAGCCCCACAGAAAAGAGCAACAGCTTCAGGTTAGTTAGAATATAGTTTATCGTCAGAGATATATGATAACATTCTTTTCGTAGTTTTCTGAATTGAATAGTAAGTATGAGTATAGAACTGTGAATTTCTAGTTACCTTTTTATATTTTGATGATTTTTTTAAAATTTGTAATGTAATATACATTTATTACATAATACATTATAATCTGATTAGCTATTTTTAGAACAGAACTGGAATTCATCAGCAAACTTTGTAGTTTTGATAGGGCTTTCATAGGTTGTATATACCCAGCCTGTTATTGCATTATAATGGGCTGTAATTATTATTTCCCCATATTCTCACCAGCATATATTGTATTCAGTATAAAATTATTTTTGTAATCATTTTTTGTATTTTTAGGAATGTGTAAAAGTATTTTTATTTATAAACACTTCTCCCAAATTTGTTACATTTTTGTGGTTTTCCTCATGTGTAACATGTGTACGGACCAGTTTCTCATAGAAAGTCTTCCACTAAGGAATCCCTAACCCTTAGGCAGATAGCTCTAGTGTTCCTTGCCGTAGTCTACCAAACAGAACCAAATCCAAATTTGTTATTGGTGATACATCATTTGTGGACATCTTTATGTTTTATCTGCTAATGTGTGTGTGTGTATTTTTTATATGTTGTGAGGAATGAAGAGTTTATATAGATCACATTAGCTGTCTTGTAATTCAGCTATTTGGAAACTCTTAAGGTTTCCAAATGGCTCAATTTAAAGTTCATTGGTGATATTAATTAATTAAAGTTGATTAGTGATTTTAGTTAAAAACAAAACACAACACAAAACATTAATTGCATTTAAAAAATGAAAATAGCACTTTTTATTACAGCATAACTATAAGTAATAAAATAGATTTTAAAATAAATATTATGAAAAATTTTTACAAACATAAATGACTATTTTGAATTCCAAATCTTGTAGTAAAAATTATAAAGATGGTAAAATGGATTATTTTAGGAAAATTTAAAAGTTTTTAGCAAAATAGACAATTTTAAAACTGTTAGGATTTATGACTTTTTTTTGTCAGACTATTTTGGAAGCATTCTAAAGAATAATTAGCTTTGGATTTGGATCCTCATGTGGAGACATTTTAAGCATTGTTCTGTTCTTTACTTTTCTTTTTTAATTAATAAATTATTTCGAGAAACTGCAATGCAATGAAATTTTAAAATATACAAATTTAAAAAATTTTTCAAAATTTGTTCCCCTCTGCTTATTGTTTTCATATAGAGCTTAATTTCATAGTAGTCATGCTAATTCTAGGGTAAATGCTGTATTGTTTTTGATGCACTGCTCAAAACATTGGGGGGAGTAGAAGATATAAAGAAAATTATATGTAGCATCCATACTCTGTCAATAAGCTGATTAAGCATTTTTGATACTTAAATAGTGAGTTTTGCTTCACAACCATTATAGCTATTCCGTAGTATTTATGGATCCCCTATGCTTTGATAAAAGCTGTTTGAATAGCTTCAGGTTTTAATATATCCTAACTGCTTTCTGCCTGATATTTTAATTTAATAATGTTTAATCTCACAATATTTAATAATATAATGTTAATTTATATACCATAATTTCGGGTAGATAAGCTGCAGCTTGTACGTGTTTAAAAGTTGAAAATTTAAATCTGCAGCATATCTGAAGAAATTGTGCTGTTCCTCTATCTTTAGAACTTCTAGTTATATCATAAGTTATACACCAGTGAAACAGTTAATGTAGAATTTGCTGTGACATTTTAGCCTGATGTGAGTGCTCATGTTGCCCTAAGGCAA
Organism: Stegodyphus mimosarum; assembly: GCA_000611955.2. NCBI lineage: Eukaryota > Metazoa > Arthropoda > Arachnida > Araneae > Eresidae > Stegodyphus > Stegodyphus mimosarum. Next base: position 109,034 of record KK113173.1, read on the forward strand.
TACAACAAATTTGAACTCGTGTGAAACTCATCTAACTGTGGTAGGTGGTGCTCGGTGTGAAGATACCGCGATGCATGTACTTTCTGGTGAACTTCGTGGTTTTGTCTGCGTTTCCTTATGACTGTCTTTTTTTAATAGGCTGCAGGAACTTTTACTTCATCTACTTCTTACATGTGTCTCGCTGCTTTGTAGCTTGCATTTTACTTACTTGACGCAGTGTTTATTTCTTGTGCTTGTTGAGTTTAAAGTTATTATTATTGTTATGGCTTCTACTTGAAGAGAAAGCTATACAGCTGCTTTTAAGCTTTCGGCAGTTGAGGAAAGCGATAGAAATTGGAAATTTTGTTGCAGCTAGAGAATTTCAAGTTGAGAATCTTAAGAAAATTAAAGAACAAAATTTGAATAGAAGGAAAATGATTAATATGTATGAAGTGCCCATTACTTTTGATTCTTTTATGAGCAGAACCATTTGGTCAACAGGTGAAAAAACTGTGTTAACAACCGAGAATGAAATGATTTTTTTTACTTGTATTTCGGGTTTCTCACCACCCTCTTTGATAATTTTAAAAAGCAAAACAGTTCTGAAAGTAAACTTCTCTAAAGACGTTTATTATTTGCCCCAATGAAAACGGATGGATGTGCGAAGAAGTTATGTTACTTTGCCTGATAGAAATTTCTCAAAAAAAGGAAGATGCTTTTTTCCAACCACAGGGACTCAACATTCTGAATTCTATTCGACCCTATTTAGTGCATACTGTAAGAATCTGAAGTGTGAAAACATAGGAGAGGAATAGATTCAAAGGAGATTTCATTCCTTCACAAATTCCAGACAAATGAGAAAAACCTTATATGAGGAGGTTGCCTTGTGAGTCCATTAAGCATGGCAGTCAGTCTGAGCTGATGCAATCATATCAGCTTTCATTAAATTAGAAATAATTGAAAATGAAAATGACGATAACAATACTGGAAGACGTGATTTAAAGCAAAGTACTGAAAATGAACTTGATAGTCATTTGTTAAGTTTATTTAATTCTGGCATTGATGAGTTGGATTTTGAAGGTTTTGCGTAAATAAATGCAGTTTTGTTATAAAATTATGTTTGATTGTTTAATTGATGTGTTCATTTCTTGTAGTATGGTTAATTTAGGATGATAAGCAAAGTTTATTCAACCCGCAAAAATGATGTCGATTGGAAATCAATAAGTGGGTTTGGGGGAAGTTCAAGGTAAGATGTGCGTTTCTTATTTCTTTATTACATTTTATAGTTATTTTTTAAATGCTGTAAAATGCTTTAAACGATACATTAGTACGGAAAGGAACTACTGAGTAAATGAACTGAACTGCTGAATCGGTGTCATGTTTTTAAATGCTTCATTATGTCATATACTGTGGTGCAGTTTATCCCATGAACTTTAATTTTTTTATCATCAATTATGTGTTCAGTGTATATGCCAGGGCAGCTTATCTACCAGAAATTAAGGTATATAAGAAATATGTTAAAATGATGTATACGTATTAATGGATATTGTGCCAGTCACCTTTATACTATGATAGTACTTGCCTGCTATGATCATGTAGTTGATCTGTCAGACTGTGCTGAGCTATAGCCAGCAATAAGGCCATATAATCTCTGAAGATTGTGATCAGATGTCATAAACTCTGAATAGTATGATATTATATAGTGCATGTGGCTGTTGTTGCAGTTATGAAGTTCTTTTGCATAGATTGTTAATAAGGAATTTTAAAATTGTTTTCTTTTTCGTTATTAGTTGTATATAAATGTCAGATCAAAGCTGTGTGTCACTATGCCAGTCAAATTATGGCAAAGTTGGCACATATGTTCCTGTGTATCTAAAGATGTTGGTAAAAAAAGCGAATTGACGCATGAAAATTCTACAGAAATTTTGGTCGCCATGTGCAAGAAGTGTTTGTTTTGTTTGAATCAGATGTGATGAGAATTGGTGAAATACCAGAAAGATGATAGCATTCTTAAATGTCCAAAACTGAAAGAAGATTCATATCCATCAATATTTTCTAATTTATTATATACCAAATATCTGACAGAAACAAACCTAGTGGAAAAACAACTAGATCTGCTACACTGAGGACCTTAAAATGGCTAAAAACCTTACTTTTCAGCAATTTTAGATAAAGATCAAATCAAAAGTTTTAATGATTATTGTGAAAAATTGGAGCAATAAGTAAATCCATTTCATGTGATTTCAAAACCAATTGTTATTAAAAATATTTATCATGTATGTTTCGTGTATTTAAATTTATTATTACCACTGGGTGTACTTTTAAAGCATAATAGTAATATGAGAGTGAATGTTTTCTTGGTGATATTTCTGTTCGTTCAAAAATATTGTAAGGAATCCACTGTAAACTTTTACAATGAAGTGTAATAAAAGGCGTTATATTTTATTAAAAATATGCCGAAGATTTAAAGGAAGTGCTTCCTAGTAAAAAGTTTGTGTTTCATTGGGAAAATGCATTTCTCCAGATGAAGCTATGTATGACGAAAGAAAATTTATTTTAAAGCAAATGGATTTGTGGGATAAATTTAAAATGGCTTGAAGTTATAGCAGTGAATTATTAATTTGCGCATGTTCTTTATATATGAAGTCATTATCCTGTTGTTCTTTAGTATGTGATAGTGCTTTATTGTCAATACCATCAATCAACCATTTATGTAAAATAATGAACATTCTGAATTTGGTAATTCATTATAGAGTGTAAATTCTATATGAAAACGTATATGATTAAAAATTTAGCAACTTGAATGACACTAATTGATGAAATCTATGTAAAGCTTGTGTTAATGAAAGATGCTATGATTGTAATTATCTGTAATCTTGAGTGTCTTCAAAATTTTTCTTAATATTGCTTGAACAATTATGTAAAAGACATTTCTTCAAGAGCACTTGAAAGAAATAAAAAAAAAACTGAAAATATTCAATAAACAGTAAGACGTGAATTTTTCAATATTTGGGTGGTGTGCTTTTTCAGTGGTGTATGCAAAATCAGTTTCTTAAACTAAGTCTATGAAGTATGCATTTGGATGCAGGTTTAAAATGGTGCCAATTCCGCATAATTTATTATATTATAAATGAAAATTTGCATATTTTTTCATTGTACACTATTTATATAAAGAGGAACATAAAGGTGGTGTGATTCATAAAGTTAGGCTTGTGAAAGCAATTTAAGTATTTTTATTGTGTAAAACTTAATTAAGAATTATTTTTTCATTGCATTATTTATCTTGTGAAACACTAATTTAAATAAAAAAGTAGTTTAAAATAAAATCTGGGTATTTTAGGACCTTAGCTGCAATAAAAATAGTTACAGTGGTTATTCATTAAGGCATAAGATCCATTTCAAAAGTATGTATCTAGTTTTAAATTATTTGGTTGATGTCAACTTAATCATACATATAATTAATTGTATAATCTGAATGTTTTAAACTATTTTCACTGTTGAAAAGAGTGCATTTGTTTTATATTTGTAGCACTGAAATCTCTCAAAGTTATATATTTATATATTATAATGTTTGTTAATAAGAATTTATTTATTTACATGGGGTTTCAGAGAGTGAAGTAAAATAAAATTACATGCTTGCTTATTTGTATTAATGATGGTATATTTTTATTATAGGTAATAATAGTCTTTGTATGCAAATAGAATTCTTGTCATGATTTCTGTAAATTTCATTTCAAATTTAAGTCTGCTATAATGAGTGTTTCATGGTTTTTGCTGTGATGAAGAAAATGTTTTGGAAATTAATTAATGGCATTAAGAGCTTTAAAATATTATTTTTAGTATTAAAATTTGGTTTATATAAATCTAATCATGCATGTTTCGACTCTGAAATCTAATATCCTGCTTATTGATTATGACGGTATATTTCTAATACAGATAATAGTAGACTTTGTATATAAATAACATGATTTAAAAGAGTGCTTTATGTTTCCCTATAGTAAGGCCTTTTTAGCATTTAAAACAATGCTGTGATTATTTGTATAAATAACTATTCTTTTTTTCAAATTGTATGTGTCATGTTCAAAAGCATGATTTATGTGAATTTAATCACAAATTTGATTCTGCCGTGATCTGAAAGTTTCATGGTTTTTTTATATTGAAAAAATAAAACGTTTTGGAAATTAGTTAATGGCATTCATTTAAATTCTTTCAAATAATTTGTATGTTGTTAAAATTTGTCTTATGTGGTTTCATTCACATCATGTTTCTGAAAATGAAATAAACTAATATCCCCATATTTTCATCATGATGGTATATTTCTAATATAGTTAATAAGAGACTTTGGACATCATTAGTATTATTGTAGACTTTATAAACTTTTTTCCTGCATCCGTAAGATTTCTGTATTTCTTTTTGCATTGTATTTTATTAATACGTATTCTAACAAACTGTTTTTGTTGAATTTTATTTAGGAGATGTATCTGAGCCTAAACCTTATGCACCAGAACTATCTCTCAATGATGTCACTGAACCTTCCCTATCTCAGCAAAGCAGTACTGGTCTAATTTCTCCAGAATTAATTCAGAATTCTAATTTGTCACAGTCAGAAAGTAATTAGAATTAGTTTGCATCCTTTTTCCTTGATGAAGCCTTTATGAATATGTCATGTTGAAAAACAGTGAAATCTACTTTAGTATTCTGAAGCTAATTAAACTCATTTTCTTAAATACTCAAATAGAGGCAGTAATAACTTAAAAACTATACAATAATTGTTCTTTCTGGTTTTACACCCCGCACCAAAAAGGGATTCACGTGGCAAAACAATATATTGCCGAAATAGTTATGTGGCAGCCCGCAATGTCCCCCCAAAAGTCTTAATGTGGCAACCTGTGTATATGTGAGGCACATGTCTGTTTTGACCGGTGTGTAAAACAGAAGTTTTACAGACTTGAGTTTCTGCAATTCTCTAATTTTTTTAAAGGGAAAAACATATCACTGTGTACATGGGAAGAACAGCTGCACAAAAAAGGATTTCTTGGAAAAGGAAAATGTTTTATTACCAAAGTTTCTTGCTTTTTTAATTTTATTGTTTGATTGTATGGAATTCTCAGTATGCTGCCATTTTGAAATTGATTGTTGTTTTTGCACATAAACTTGGCGAAAAATTAGTCACCAAGTTCTCAAAAGTCAAAAACTTCAATGGGTTGTGTGGATAATCAGAAAGCACTAAAACAACTTTAAAAAGAATAACTTGAAATTTGTATCAAAATTATTTCTTAAATAGTTACTAATTAGGTACAGGTTAAAAATTTTACTGTGAAGTCATCAAAATTCTAGTTCTTTTAAATTGTAAAATTAGCATAAAGCTAATGAGATGTCAATCTAAATAGGAAAATTGTACATTAAAAAATTCACATTTGTGTCTTGACCAGGTATATTGAAATCTCTAAAAGTTATTTGAAAATACTTAGTTAAATGAAATTGAGTGGAATTAAGTCTTTCATGGTTGCTATTCCTATTTTTAGATTTTTAAACTGCAAACAGAAGGTATTTTAGGTGCCTAGAAATTCTTAGTTATTTTAACATTTTTAAGTTATAAAAGTGAAGTCTGTTTACCAGAGTCATATTTTTGTCTGCGTTGAACGTATCAAGTTTTTAAATGTATATGTCTTTAAGTTATCTATGAATTATTCATTATACTGTTAAGGGGATGGACTGCTGGCCATGTTTGATTGTTGTATACTATTGTCATTTTAACTTGCTAGCAACAGTGAATTGCTCTTACAAAGTGCTGTTAAAGTAGATGTCCAGATCGGTGGTGCCATGAAGTTCATTGGTTCATGGTTCATTATATCATTGCTGCTCTGTTAGAACAGTCTTTTAATCTTCGGTCCTTTGCAGCTCTAACATGACACCTTGAATAATCAAGGTAAAGATGTGCTTTTGACACGGAGATAGTGACATCCTTTTATGACAGAAAACCTTGCACTGTCATAACATTTAAATACGTTATTTTTTCATAGATCATAATTTAATTTTTTTATATATTTCTGATCTTGCATTTATTACGTACGAGTTGTAACCATGGCGTATAGAAATGCTTTGAAAGTAAGTTATTGGCACAGCTATTGGGTTGGAGGGAAAGTTCTGTCGTATTTTAAAGAAAATATTTGAATTCATTTATAAAAATATGTGTTTAATCAATTATATATGCTTCGTTATTTGTTACAACCTGTTGCCATCTTTTAGGTAACCTGTGAATTCCTGTTTGTAGAAGTTCTCATACTTGGAGTTAAAATAGTCAGCAACTGCCTTAGAAACACTTTCAAAAGACTTGAATTTTTTTCCCGTTAGATAATTTTGCAGAGATCTGAACAGGTAATAATCAGATGATGCAATGTCAGGTGAATACTGTGGGTGACTAAGGACTTCCCATTCTAACGTATTCAGTGTTTGTTGTGTCACCATTGCAGTATGCGGGCGAGCATTATCGTGGTGGAACACTATTCCTTTTCTGGACGCTAATGCTGGCCTTTTTTCTTTGATAGCTGCATTCAATTTATCCAGCTGATTGCAGTACAGATCCGCGTTGATGGTTTTTCCCTGTTTCAGCAACTCGTTGTACACTGGACCTTTCCTGTCCCACCTCAAACAAAGCAGTACTTTTCGTTGATGGATACTTTATTTTAGAACTGTTGCTGATGATGTTCCTTGTTTGCAGTAAGATTTTTTTCTCTTAATAGTCTCGTAAAGAATCCACTTTTCATCTCCAGTAACCAGCCTGTCCAAAAATGGCTCCACATTGTGTCTAATCAGATGTGATGAACACATTCTTACACGATCACACATATTCTTTTCTGTTAATTCATGTGGAACCCAAACACTTTGCTTTAACACAAACCGAAGAGATTTAATGTGATCTCCAACAGTTGTATGATGCACGCCAAAGTCTTCTGCAATTTCTCGACTTGTTAAATGTGGATTATTTTCCAACATGGATCGCAAAACATCATTATTGATCTTGGATGGTCGTCCAGATCGATCACTTTCTTCGAGGCTCAGATCCCCGTAACGAAATTTGCTAAACCAATCTTTGACAAGTATGAACATTTACAATATCTTTTCCAAATACCGCACATAAATAATTACATGCAACCGATGCATTGCTTCCTTTTTGGAATTCATATAAAATGCAGTGTCGTAAATTCACTTTATCTACTGACATGTTTTTCACTTTAAATATCACAAGTAAATGATGAACGGTAAAAAAGGGCGTCTTTTATATTATACAGCAGCTAAAAAGAAAAAAAAAATCCGATTGCCTCACTAGCCCGATTTTTTTTTTTTTATTTACAAGAAAAATCACCTGCCTATTTAAAATACAACAGAACTTTCCCTCCAACCCAATATAATCTTTAGAACACTCATTTCAATGTTATTTCTTTTTCTTATTGGCTTACCATGGTAATAACAGCTTTAAATGATTGTCGAATCTTCTAATTTCTGAAATCCCCAATTTCCTTCTGTGATGTGATATTAACACACATTCTGATCATGAAAGAGTCGGTATGATTCTGAAGCATCTATTTCAAGTGTTTTGTATTTCAAGTATTCAACAAAAATATGTATCTGCAATAAAATTAAATTCCATTCATGAAAAACTGAAAAGAGGGTGTTTGAGAAAGATAGTTACAGATTTTACTTCTTTGACTATTGATCCCAGACACATGCTTCCAATTACACAGTTGCTCGAAATAAGTTAGAGAATTTTATTAAAACAATTTCAGCTCTTCGGGGGTGGGGGAACAAAATTTAACTTTAGATATAGTTTGCATAGAATAAAAAACATTTATTAATATTCTTTGTGCTTAAATGCAAAACATTCCATTTCTTTCTTTACATACTAAATTTGGGAAGAGTTCAGAAAAAATTTAAGAACTTTTCTGCAGAAAGTCCATCAATTTTTCCTAAACTGATGGGGATGTTTCTTTTATTTAAGTTATTTAAACACAAAACAGAACTAGGTAGTTTTTCTGTGTGGTGCTATAGCTTGAGACAGCTCTAGCTAACTAACTATTCACTTTGGTCCTGAGAAAATAATAATTGCTTCAGTCTCACAATTCTAAACACAAAATTATAGTTCTTTCATTTACTTAAGAGAACTTAACTACATATTATTAATCTACTTAAGAGAACTACATCTTTTAGTAGTACATATTCCTGCCATTTCTTTTTCTGATAGCACATATTTACTTCGCTGAAAAGCTATTTCATTTTGTATAATCTTCAGCTGATCATTTCTTGAATAGGTTTCTCTATGCCATACAATGCGAATTTATGTTATTTGAAGAAATGAAAATAAAAAATTGGTTAGATTGCAGTTCAACATGATTGAATCTCACACTTGAAAGCAATTGAGTTATTTATAACTTGTTTTTAATTATCTTTTGTGAACTCTTTGCACTATATTGTTGATTCGTGTTGCATGTTATTACTAAAACCATTATAATTTAATATGAATTGCAAATGAGTTTACAAGCAGGAAGCATCTCTTTTAATGACACATTTTTATTTTTGCGCAACACTAATCGGTATATTTATGGAGAACTGAGAAATTTATTTTTAAAATATATTTTTTTCATTTTTGAAATATAGTGTTACCTCTGATCATGAACTGTTTGGTTCATGAACAAATTATCGAGACTAAAACATTCTGTATTACAAGCAGTGTTTAAAGTTATAAATATTCAGGCAGCAACAGTTTGAGGTAACCTATGACACAGTATCAACACTTGGGGATTTCTGAAAATGCCATTTTAATATTTTATATTGCTTACCCTGCGGATCGTTCAGAATCAAATTATAGCCACGTTTTTGTTGTAGGCAGCAGCTTTGAGGACTTTTAACTCTCAATTTTTTTCCTTTATTTTCTATGATGCTATGTCTCGGCAAAATCATGATCTTGGAAGTTAACAATGAAGACATGGAGGACCATAAAAATGAACTCGATGAGAAATAACTGGAACGACTTCAGAAGAAGCAATAAAAAGCAGTTGTGGAGGAAATGTCTTCAGAGAAAGAAAGGAAAGACAATCTTAATGCTTTGATGCTGGAAATTTGTACAAAATGGTATAAGATGTAAAATTTTCATGCAATGATGTTACCTTGATAAAACAGTAGCAAGTTGTAGGATAAACATTTCCAGTTATGATTCCATGTCACAATTTAGAAATATTTTAAAATTTAGGCAACACTTTGCGCAAATTTTGAATCTCAGGCTCAAAATGTCAAGACAAAAATGTTCCAGAAAGACAGTTACATGAAATTTTTCATTGGTACTTAATTCCTAATCCAAACACCTACCCTTTCTCTTTCTCAACAGTTTCCACTTATGTCACCCACTTCTTATGCAGATTGGGTAAAATTAAATATTCATGAATTTTAACTGTTTATATTTGTTGCCTTAAATTTAATGATTTCCATTAGTTTGTGTTATGACCTTGTACACAATGTTCTGTTGTAAATTTTAAATAAGCAATCTTCTGTGATCCAAGAACAAATTTTAATCTGTTTACATTAATTCGTATGTGGAAAATAGTTTTGGTTTACAATCATTTTGGATGACCAATGCCCTTCAGGAATGATGTAACATTTGGGAACCAATGTATTATTGCTTACTTTCTTTTCTGTTAACCATTTAATCTCAAGATTCTTACTTTGTTCATAGTTTAGCAATTAATTAAAAGATATTTTACACAAGCATGTAAGAGCAAGAAAGCTACCAAAGTGCAGATCGTCATTTTTCTGATATTTTCAGGAAACCTTATCTCAGTGTATGTGCTAAAAGTAGTTCTATTAGAATAACCAAGTTTACCAGTTAAATATATGTGTATCATATCTGCACTATGTGCTGAAAAATGTTGTGTATTCTAAGCATCATATTGAAACCAAAATCATATTTTGCTTCTGTAGCAGGTATTTTAGGGAAAACTTTGCGTTGAATTTAATCATAGATTTATTGATACAATCCTAAATACTGTTAAATTGTAAATTCTGAAATTTTGAAGAATTTAAAAAAGAAAAAAATCATTGTGTTCCATTATTTTCTGTTGTGGAAAAATATTTAAACCATAATTTAGAATTGAGATCTTGAATTTGTGGTGTTATTCAATTTTTCTACTGCTGACTATGCAAAATGTTTAAACGGATGCAAAATGTTTAAATGTTTTTTAAATGATTAACGGAAAAAGTTTGTTGTATGCGTTTTTTTTTGTTTGTTTATTTATTTATTTATTTTTCTTTTCCCCAGAATATCAGAATTTTTGCTGTAACTAATGATTATCTTTCCTGCGGAACTGAGTTCTGGAGGGTGGAAACCTTATCACAGTTTCTACTTTAATCCCAATACTTATTTCTTTTGCTTTTGCTATAAGTAATATAATTTGTGTGTCTGTGGATATAGGAGTAAGTGTCATCATGATGGAAATGATGTGTTTCCGCCACAAAAGTATTTTAGGGAAAATACCACTTAGTTTTATCAGCTTAAGTAATGTTATATCTTTCTGGTAATTTATTTGTTATTTATAAAGTAAAAATGGATTGTGAAAGTGTAAAAGTTAGTATCTGTTTCAGTTTATTTTTTAATCTGTCATTATAAATGTTTTTGGTGGAAGAGATTAAAAAATATCTATTTTAGGACTATTTTCTCGTAATATATTTCTTCTTCATTCATAGGCCTTTCTTTAAGACAGAATTTAATTTTGAGAAAAAATCAGTACAAGAAGGCAGCTCTTCAAGCAAAGCATGATGGAGATAAAAATACAGCATTAGAATACCTAAAAATTTCAAAAGTGAGTGTTAATATTGCAGTAAGCTTAAACGACCTAATCATGAATAATTTCCCCATGTCTATTCATACCAGAAAGATTTATGTATAAATAGGAAAAATTCCTGTATATTTAATATTCATCTGTTTTATATGTTATTATAAATGTACATTTACTAGTAAATGATTTATTAAAGTTAAATATTTAATTTGCATTTTATACAATATTTTTTAGTGTTAAGAAAAAGGTATTCCGATTTTTAAATCTTTTTTTAAGGGCAAAAAATAACCCTCTTTTTTGTTTTTGTTTCTTTGTTTTTTATAGTACACTTTCATGCTTCATGTGTAAAACTAATATTGCAGATATATAATAAATACATTTGTAATTATGTATATTATTTAAGTTTTATCTGCTGAAATGGACTTTTGTTTACATGAGGCAGGTTGTGAACATTGTCTGGATAATCTGTCAATGAAGTGATCAAAGCACAAATTAAATTGTGGAAAAATTATTGTTTGTTGAAGAGGTAGCTCAAAACTCTACATATTAATTTACTATAAGGCATTTTAAACTTTTTACTGCCATTAGTTTACTGATTATTTAAAAATATGAAATTAAACAGTAAAGTGAGTAAAGTTGTTTAATTTTCAGAAATAAATTTTTATATGATTTTGTAACCATAATTATCAGCATTAACTGAGATTTGCTTTCAAAACCTGCTGGCTGGAGAGTTACACCATATCTGATAGCAATACACTGATTAACATTGCATTGATCTTGATCAGGATTACACTTTCATAACTTGGGGAGATGCAGGCTGGCTGAAACTCATTTTGTTGCCCGGTGCAAGTTATGAGTTCTAAATTCTGTCTAAATTCTAAAAATTTTACCAGCCCTAAATTCTTCCTAGTGCCTCACCTGAATTCTAAATTTTGAACTTCCCTAATTTTGCTGCTTGATGCTCCTCTTAAGTTCTAATCTTTGCCATCTCAAAATTCTTCTGCAAGATGCAGTCACACCAACTGTTGTACCAACCCTGTTGGGCAGTTAGCATTCTTCTGTTTGACCTAAACAATAAGCTAAGCTCCAATATTGCCATATCTACATACTATCTTACTAGGTTTAAAAGAATCTAAAATCTGCAATCACCAAAGCCTCGATAATTTTTAATGTTGAGCTTTGCACTGTAATTGAAAATTCTTTTACAAGGTGCAACTGAAAAAATTTTGAACAGAGTCACATTTCTGAATTATATATGGATAATTATGGATTCAGGAAATAAATCAGAAAAGTAAGTGCCAAAAAAATGGAATTAAAATATTATAATGCCATTCAAATTTTTTATAGTACAAATAAAGAATGAAGTAAAATGTAAATAAAAAAAAAATTGTCTTCAAGATATCTGCTCTGGTGAGACTCAAAGCAAAAATTAGTAATACTTTATAAAATTTAAATGTTAAATAAGGATTTTTGAAATCAAAAACATATCTCAGGCTTCGTTTTTTTTTTCACTTTAAGTTCAGAGACACAGTTTATTGGCCGTACATATTTTTCCTTAGGTTGGATAATCTGTTAAAAAGTAATCTCTTTTTGAACTAAAAACTTGAAGAGCTGAAACATGACCACTTACTCGATAATGCATTGCACAATCTTTCACCTGCAAAACAGCTGCAACTCACTGACCTTGGCATGGATGTCACAAGTTGTTGGTAGATGACTGGAGACAGGTTGTACCAAATGTATAAACAACGGTCATGCAAATTCAAGATATTCCAACACGATGGTATTAGAGCTCTGGGCTGCCGGTCCATGACATCCCAAATGTGCTCTATTGGGTTAAGATCCAGCGAGTTAGGTGTCAGGACATTAACTGGAATTCATTCTTATGCTCCTCGAACTACTTCAACACAATTTGAGCCTTGTGACATGGGGCATTGTCAGCTGGGAAGATTCCATTTCCACTTGGGAAGAGGCCGACCAGGGGCCATGTAATAAAGCCGCTGAACACTGGTAGTTCGGTCTGAGGTTCGAATCCTACAAATGGGCTGGCTGCAGGGGCATTTTCATGGTTTTCGCCTTGTGTAGCATGTGTATGAGTCATTGTCCCTTAGAAAGTGGTCCACCAAGGCATCCATCCCCTTAGGCAGATATCCCTTGAGGCTTTGCCATAATCACATAAACCAAACCAAACCACTTGGGAAGACAGACATCATGTAAGTGTGCATCTGATCTGCAGTTATGTTCAGATAGTCTGCAGCTGTAATGGTCTTTTGCACCACAATTAAGGGTTCCGTCCATGAGAGCGTTTCCTAAAACGTAATAGCACCACCACCAGCCTGTGTATGACCTCTACAGTTGGAGAAGCTAATCACCTGGAAGACAGCACACTCTGACATGACCATCGAGGTGATGAATGAGAAATCATGGTTCCTTTGACCAGGCAGCTGTCTTCATTTATCCGTGGACCAGTCTCGAACAATCCTGGGCCCACTGTATGTGTAGTTAATAATGATGCTTTGTCAACAGAGGCACACAAGTGGGACATCTGTTACCATGTCCAGTATCTAACAGTGTCCACTGAACTGTGTGATCCAAAACACTTGCACTTGGATATGCATGGTATTGGACTGTCGGCTGAGCCACTGAAACGCTTGCACCTGGGCGTGCATTGTATTGGACTTTCAGCTGAGCCACTGAAACACTTGCATTTGCATATGCATTGTATTGGACTGTCAGCTGAGCCACTGTCTAGCGGAGATTTTGCTGTACCAAGCGGGAGTCTCCAGCATCCTTTTTCTTTGATAACATGTGAACATCCAACACCTTGATGTCTACTGCTGGTTTCATCTTCGTTTATGTAGATACTAACAATGGCAGATTGTGAGCAATCTAGTAGTCTGTCAGTTTCGAAGATACTCATTCCACAAAAATAGTGTAGGAAAACGTGATGACATGCGATTGTCAGACAGGTCTAGAAAAGCACTGCAGATTCTAAGAAAAACTTAAAGGTGCCAATGAAAAAATACCAGCAGTTTAGCGAAATTAAGAGTACAATTGATACGTGGTTTTTGAACAATATGAAGCAAACACAATGGGATAGGTGTTTGTAAGATGCAAAATTTCACCAGGAACATAATTATAAAAGTATATTAATAAAAATTTAAAAGTTGAATTTCAAAATTATGTAAATATTTTAATTTTTAATTATTGAATTAGTTGTTAATTATTATTTTACTGAAAAAATTTAAAGCTGATCTCATGACTTGCAATTTATAAATAGACCTCTTTTAAACTGAACTGCTTAATAAGCTCAAAATGTTTGGAATGGGTGTGATTTTAATAAGCAATAGGTACTGTATATCTATAGATGTATGTGTGTGTGTAAGATAAAAATATATAACTGTGGATTATACTTTAAATTGATAATAGGCCCTTAATTCTTCTTTTTATTTTGAGCACTTCACCCCTTTCTGTCCTAAAAATAGTAATAACTTTTTTGAAACTGTGCCATATTTGGAAACTAATTTTGCATCATGTCATTTTAACCTTCTGCATTGCATATAACTCTTAGCCAATCAGATTAATGAAAAATTTTACTGTAAATACCTTTGTAATCCATTTGCACACTCTTTTGCTAGCTGAATGATATCTCTTGTTCGGCTGCTTCTATTAAAAATGTAATATGTCAAAATTAGTATATACATCAAAATTGTGGGGTACAGATTGTCCCCATTGTGATGTGCCATGCCATAGAATAATCAACACATAATGAAGATATGTTTGGGTTATTAAGTAATTTTGTGATTCTTCAAAAGTTTCTGCCGTCTTCTGCTATATAATCAATATTTTCAGTGTTCTCCTAACCTCAGTATATTCATCACGGCAAAATAATAATGTCTTTCCTAGTCAAGCACTCATCTGATATCAAATTTCTGCAATAAACTAAATTATCATCATATATATGTATGTGGTGTTTTTGGAAAAAGAAAAAAGCTAAAGAGTTTCATTTTCTTAACTATTGAGCTTAGGCATGAACTTCCGGTTATGTAATTTCTCTGAATGTAGTAGAGAATTTTCTGATAACTATTTCAGCACTGGGTGCTGAGCAGTTTTCAAAATAAAGCAGTTATGAGTTATCATTTTTATAGTCTTCCTGCAGAGCTAAAACTTTGAATTAGAAAAATCTTTATAATGCTTTAACCCCTTCGCGCCGGGTAGCTCAAACGCGCGCTTATCGCGGAGGTCGGCTGTGACTTACGCGAGCGTCTGTCCAGGGCCGGGGGCTTTTTTGCTATTAAGCCTAAATCGATGAAATTTCCGAAGTATCAACGCATTGTTTAATAATGCTCTATAGAATATTTAAATGGCTTATGCTTTATAGATATTTTTATATATACTTTAATTACCTTATTTCTTGTTTAAATGCATATTTTACACATTTTTTTTCATTACTCACCATTTTATAAATTTTTACCAAACTAAATATATTACTTAAAATTCTCTTTTCGTGTGAAAAATTTGAAAACAGGGATCTACACACAGTCCTACGTTACATTCCTTGCACTCGTAATAACTCATTTGCCGTTTTGGAGGATTTTTCCGGGAATGTGAACAAACGAAGCATTGTCGTCTTGTTTTCGTATCAGTCTCTTCTGAACAAACTTTTGGAAAATGTCTTTCAGTTAATCTGAGCAGATTTAATGATTCTGCTGATCTTGGTGTGATATTAACATTGGTGCTTTTAGGGGAATATCGATAAATAATTTGATTAACTAAATTTAGCCGATAATTCAGGAGAGGAAGTTTTTTTTTTTTTACTTTTTTTGTTGAAAAGAGTATTGGCGTTAAATACAGCCATATCCATGATATTGAAGAAAAGCTTCTTATACTATTTAACAGTTTTTCTGAAAGATGGGTACTGAATAATGACAGTGTGGTAATTCCGAAAAATTTTCTATTGTAGATGACTGTGGAGGAGTACTTGCTTTCGACATACTCGGCATACATATGTCCGAAATGTCCTCATCATCATTAGATTCGCCAGATTCTTTATGATCAGAATATATTCATAGTATCACTATCACTACTCTCAGAATCTGTTTCAAAGTCAATATCTGAAATATTTTGCATCATTTCTGCTATTTCATGCTCTCTGAAACATTTTCAACGCTTCGACATTGCAACGGTAAAAACAGAAGGAATTCACGTCTAACAAGATCTAATTATTTTCTAAAAACTGAACTGCAAACCGAAATACCCAATGCTTTAGAGAAAATAAAACTTCTCTACTTACAATAAACAACTACCACGTGCGAATTTAAAGAGACGTCATAAAGCACGTGATTCGGAAACATTTATTTCCCCTTTTGTTTATATAATCAAAAACACGTGTATGTGAGTCATGCTGCTCTCATTTCGAGTAGAAGGTCTAATGTACATGTATCTGAAACCATATGGACATACAGTGCCATCTTGTGTCAGAAATTATAGTTTTTAAAACGTTCCAGGACACTGGCACAAATACGTGACAGTCGGGGCTAAACGGGAAAACACTCTGGCACGCCTGCGTGTCGGCCGGAAAGTGAGTGTGTTCGTTGCTGGCACGTACACGTGACAGTCGGCGCTAAGGGGTTAATATGTTAAATGTACAATGTTCCATAACCTTTATATGCAAAATTTTAAAAAACAAGATTTGCTATCTGAGATAATTTCGGCCAAAATATAGCATTCCTTAAAAATGTCTCCAGAATTTTCCCAAACTGAAAGAACATTTGCTAAACAGAAGTGGCTTATCTTCCTGACTAATGATTTCGTGTTAGGTAGAACAGCATAAACGTATGCTGTATTGGTGTATCTTCTGACACACTTTCACTATGAAATTCCTGCAGGCTTATGCTGAGTTTTTAAACTTCTCTAGCAACCCATGTAAAAGTTTAAAAATTCGATCTCCCCAGTGCCATGCAAATGTGTAAGTTGAACATTGTAATGAGTTCAAGCTTTGATTTTTAAAATTCACTGTTAAAAAGTTATCCAACTATGGAAACTTAAAAATTAAAATTTTTCATGAAATCAGTGTAAGAGAAATGAAACTGAGCTACAACTTGTGTATATATATATATATGAATGCTCTCTAAAGCTTATATTAAACATCAAGAATATTTGAGCAATCAAGACAATATTTTATTAATGCTTTTCAAGTTGCTAATTGTGAAAAAATGGTTTTAGCTGTTCTTTTCAGTATTGGCAAAGGTTTGGATATCTGTAGCTGATTAGTAGAAAATGATCAATTCAGAACCCAGAGGGGGGAAATGATGAAGAAAAGTGAGATAGGGACACAAATTTCTCTTAGTGGAACCCTTGGAAAACCAAAATATAACTTGTTCTGAACACTTTGTTGTTTTAGATAGCTCAGGTAGTTTAATAGTATAAACATTAAATTTTAGGTTTTGTTATAATTTCATTTTATATTGAATTTAATGTTTGATATGTTGATATTCACTGATAGTTCTGAGATGCAGAGTAGTGTAATTATTTGCAAACATTTATCTACCATATGAAGAATTTAATTTTTTATTTTGCTAAATGAAATTTGCAAAATTTAACAAAGTAGAATTTCAGATGTGTGATGCTCTGATTGAATCTTTGGAGCGAGGAGAAATTGATTCAACAAAGATACCTCCTCCACCTCCAGATCCAAGTATGTTATTGATTTTTATTCATAGAATTTTTTAATTCTTCTGTAGCAGTAATATCATTTATATGCATAAATTTTTAGTACCTTTATTTTGTATCTATGGAATAAATTTTTCATTGCATTGTTAAAACATGCAAAAGGAAATTAATGCAGCAAGTATTTTGGAGGTTAAGTTGTTCAGTTATCTAAATTAGTAGTTTTTCTTTCCTTGAACAAGTGTGTTTTAAAGTGTGGTCATTTATATAGGCTTAATGTAGAATATTTTTAAGTATTGCCAGTAAGAATTTGGAAATATTTTATTATTCTTACTTGATATCTGGACAGTCCTGGATTTATAATTGTGACCAGAGGTATATCCTGGCAGAAAAAATAGTAATTTTTGAATGTGTGGTTACAAAAGTTGACAAAGAAAAATTTTAAAAGAGAAGCACAGCTCCATAAAGCCTAAATGATACTTTTATGCGAAGATTTTTAGTTAAAAATCAAGTAATATTTTGGATCCTCATTGACAATTTCATCAGCATACCTTCTTATCTTCCATATCTTTATAAAAAAAACACCTACAGAATGTATGGAGCCTGTTTTCCAATATTTTGAATATTCTAATCAATACCTTATTTTAATCCTTCGTTTTAATATTTTTTTTTCCATATCAGTTTATCATATAGAGCTGTATATCTTTATAGGTTGTAGAATTTTTTATAAAATGCCCTGGATTTTCTTTCCTAAACTGTACTAACCTTACCTATAAAACATATTAAAAGTTAATCTATATGTGACGTAGTTTTTGTAGACGATGAAAACCAACTCATTGTTTAGTCATGGCCGAAAAGACAGTTGCTTAGATGACGACTGTGCCAAAATCACAACTGGCTTGATGGTTTGAACACAGTTTTTATTTTTCACAGGAATATTATTCGGAAATACATCCTTGCTTAAAACGAGTAGAATACTAGGGATGCTAAGAGTGTTTCACAATTTCCATATACTCACTTTACATTTCAGATAATAAAGAAAGAAAGCAAAGCAAGAGACTTGGTTTATTCAAGCTGCAGGAGGCAAGAAAGCAATGTGTACTAACTTTGATTGTATTTATGGCCGAAAAGTCTTTACGTTAATCCTGAGCAGTAATTGGGTTAAAGATGTTGCAGTCAGAGAAACTGCAGGGAAAGAACATCTGAGTGATGCAAAATCGTGAATAATAAAATAAAGTGAATCTATCTTTGAAGCAAGGATGTGTTTAATTAAAATTTGTAAATTTGAAGGTCTGTTGCCAGTTGGTTCCAGTTAAGTTTAATAGTTTTGTTTCATATTTTATATTACATACATACATACATAAACATAGATATATATATATATATGCACACACATATAGGTATGTATATATGTATGTGTTTGTGTATGTGTGCATGTGTGAAAACTAACATCTATGCAGACTATATGCTAAAATCCTTAAATACTGAAATAATTTTTGAGTGCCAAGGGCTGGAGTTGTGGAAGTTGTGTCTATGTACTATAAAGTGACTATGTTATACTATATAAAACCAATTGCAATAATCCTGGAAATGATTTGGATTTTAGCAATCTTATTATATTCTTTGAGAAAGAGCAAAAGATGTCAGTAGTAAATGTATATAGCATCATCAGTTTAATGTGAAATGCCCTACATTCACCAGTACTTGAACTGAAAATCAAATCCCTCGATATCTGATCATATAAATATGTTACTAATTATGTGTGACCTAACTATGTCACTAACAGTGGGTGAAAAATTATAAAGCAGATACAAATTTACTAATGATACTGACACATGTCAGTAGAGTACAATTTATTGTACTAAAAATTGCATGCAGTGGCAGAAAATTATGAAGAAGAATACAAAATAGTGTTCTAGAATAATGAAATGCCAGTACTCATAGTTAATAAGATTGCCTATCATTGTCAACAATATGCATCTGTATTTAAACTCCTCCATCAATATTCTGCAGCATTTAAGGTGTTATTAAAGGATGCTTTAAAGAAATCAGGTATTATGGATTGTATAATTTCAAAGTATCTTCATCCAATTAAAGGCTGCATCACAGAACTTAGGTTCTGTAGGCCAATTTCCCTGACATCACGGGATACTGTAGCTGATGACAAATTTTTGTTGCCATGATGGGATTTCAGATGGCTAATAATGCAATTTGTGTGGGTTTAACATCCTGCTGTTATCTGATTTCATCTTGTTCATCCACTTAATATTAACCTAAAAATCCAGCTGTACATCAAGTGAATTCGTCATGAAACTGTGCCTTAAGTACTGTCTCTGATAATATCTTGATGACAGCCATTGCTTTAGTGTTACATTGTATGAATGAGTTGCAGTTTATGTAAAATATTCTCAACTGTAAAAGATTTACATTCCATGACATTTATTTCCTAAATATTGTTTTACAGATCAAAATTTGTGTAATTCTTTAATTCTTTTTATGTGAAAACAAATCACTGTGTACATGGGATGAACAACAGCACCAAAACAATTACATGAGGATTTCTTGAAAAATGGTAAATGTTTTATTACAGGTATTTCTTGCTTTTCTAATTTTATAGATTCATTGCTGTTTAATGGAATACTTAAGTGTGCTATCATTTAAAAAATGGCTTTGACCTTTCACTTGATTGCTTCGTGAAAAATAATTCACACGTTGGTGACTTTTCAAAGGGGGGGATAATCAGAAAACATTCTTTTTTCCTTAGCATACAAATGCACAGTTTTAATCAGTGCAGTCATCTCAGTTATTGATGTTTTCTAGAATTTAGTGAAAAAGCTTTGTAAGTTAGTCATTGCAGATTTTCAGGATGAAATCTCTCTTCTTTAAATTTTAGAATTCACAGGATAGTCAATATCAAAATTGGTATGGACAGTTCTAAAATGTCTTTTAGTATTGTATTTATTTGAGATGCATAGAGGTACTGTATTGCTACACATTAAACTCATACCATTTTCTTATAATCAATAATATTTCATCTAATCAAAGCATTTTTTTTCTGCTTCTCCATAATAGATGATTAAAAGTATTTGAAAACAATTTCTCTATTAATTTAGGTGCATAATCATTTATTAATAATGTTTAATTTTGTAGCAGTTATTTTTAAAAATGAATCAAATACTGAAAATAGAATATAAAATTATAATCACATGAAGAAAGATATGGCAACAACAAAATTTTAATTACTCTACTACCAATGAAAATTAAATCTGTTATACTTCATGCCATAAAACAAATTATAAGATCTCTTCTTTGAACAGTGTTAATTATGAGTACATATGACTAAAACTGACTAGTTTGAATTTGGTTGACAGGCTAATTGGAAGTAACTAATGAAATATTTTTAAAATGATGAGTGTGTCAATTGGAAACATGTATTCTAATGAGAGTGGTTAGCATCTCAAAACAGGAATAGTTGTAGCTGTTTGAATTAAAACAGGAATGGTAGTAGCTAGCTCCATTTCGATTAAGTATTGTAGTAAATTATGCATGTTGTGTCCATTTTATTCATAAACGAGCACATGCTAAACCTAGTGTAATTTCATGTAAGCATTTATTTTGAATGAGCGTAAAAATATTATTTTCAAAACTATTCAGCTTTTTCTCTTTGTAATCATGAAGTCGACATTGATTTTTCTTTTTAATGCTATATGTTTTACTTTTCAAAACAATTTGACAAAACTAATCTAACATAGTTGAATGGCTTATAATAGTCAAATATAGTAATCGGATGTATTGTAAGTCTCCTTCCTCCTTAAAAAAGGGCAGGGCCAGTCAGTGAAATTTTGTTGACTTTCCAAGTAGTCTCCACTTTTTTGTCTTGAAGTCACAAGTGAAGATATATATAAGATTAACATATAATATTTCTTTGACATACATATTTTGATTTATATATATTTGAAATATTATATATATTATATATATTTGATATATATTTATATGTATTTGAAAATTGGACCTTTTCTGAAAAGACATGTGAATTCTTTTTCCTGTGATTTGAATCTGTACCTCAAATTATGGCATTGTGTCAAGTTTATTAGAAATTACTTGAACCTTTTTTTTAAACTAGTGCATTTTTTACAAAATAATTAATTCTAGTAAACATTTTAAGAATGCTATTAAAATGATAAGAAGTTTGTTTACATCCTTTAACACATTCTCTGTGTTTACCTACAGATACTTTAAATAAGCTAGTGTAATTAGTTTTTGCTTTAAATACTTGACTGTTACTAAAAAGACAGATTAAAGTAAATGTGAAAGAATATAGCTGTTGATTACATAAAATCTATAACAAATCCCAAAAATTCTATATTTTAATAAAATTCAGCTTTCTATGTATTATTCAGTATGTAAATTTCAAAGAAATACTTTACTTATTACACTTTTTTCCCATTTTTATCAAATCCTCAGTTATTACTTCAGTAGGAAATTTTAAGTGCAAAATAAAAAATATTTAATATTTCATTGAAAAATTTAGCTTTTACTTACTTTATAATTCACATGTAGATAGTATGATTTACTTCTATGAACCCATAAATAAAATTATAAATTTAAAAAATACTTTTCAAATTTGCAGTCACTTTTACGCTGAAAAAAATAATGATTTTTTTTTACAGTGGTGTCTAATATTTTCGCTGAAAAAAATGAAGATGGCAGATTACATATGATATCCTTTCCCATGTACATAAGAGTCATTATGTAAAATGCAATGCTTGAGTTCCTGCGACACATACATGGTTGTTTCTGATTTTCAGCTTTGTTTTAGTGGCAAAATTCTGTCTAGTACAAATAAAGGCCCAAAATAGCACAGCATTTTTTTTAATTGACAACAAAATTCTGTTAGAACGAACATTAGAAAAAAAATTGTTGCATTTGTCATTTTATTTTATTACATAGTCAAACTGAAATTTATCAGTTTTAATGTTGTAATAAAGTATATATATTCAAAAGGCAAGTAAATATTATTTCAAGTTCTTTGTGTACTTGATGTATGCAAAACAGAAATGTGGAAAATTAATATATGTAATTTACATTATTTAAAATCTTGAGAATCAGTGTGTTGTGTTTCAAATTGAACCTTAATACTGGCATAGTATGTAACACAAATAATGGAAAATATTTTTAAAATAAATTAATAAAAATTTTTTATAGTGTTTAGTCAAGTAGTTATTCTAGTATAGTATTTGGTGAAGTACTCTTTATGTAAATGTATTTTATAAAATTTTCATAAAAACCTTGTTGCATGTTGTATTTTATACCAAATTGTAACTTCTTAATGGATAATTTTATTTTCTACATGGCATTCATCAAGAGCATGTAGTATCATATTTTCATTTTCAGCAATCATATGAAAGTTTTTTTTTTTTCGTGTGTGTACTTGATTCTATTAGTGTGTCTAAACAACTCAGCATGGTCAGCCACAAATAAATAAGTAAATAAATTGCAGTTTTATAAATATTTTAAAGCTATTCATAAAAACACAGAGATTGATGAATAATCAGAATTTAATTCTGCTGTTGAAGTTTGACAAAGGCAAATTATGTTATAGTTTTAGTGCTCACAAATAAACTTGGAAATAAAGTATTTTATCTACTTTTGGATAATATATGCACTTCACTACATGGATGTCCTTGAATAACTAAAAATAGAATGTGGCAATTTTTTTCATCTTGTATATGTTATCAGAAACAAGTAATGAGGAAAAAAAGTAGTTATGCTTTCAAAAAATTATTGAATTATGGTAAGAGAAAGGATATATATGGATTGAAGTGTATGGTGACATATGTGATCAAAGATCAATTGCAGCTGGGATCAATTAAACCTGAATAGGATAAAACTACTTCAGTTTTCCTACTTGATACCATATGGGCTAAACTTCCATTATCCAGTTAACAGTGTTTAATAATTTAATATTTTGTAACTTACTGATTCTGTTTAAGGTATTTCTGTTTTTTTTATGTTGAAGGGGCTAAGTAATAATCATTTAAGAAATCAAAATTCATAATCAAAAGACAACTTATATGTAACTTCATACCTGCCAACTTTTACGAATTTTTCGTAATTTTTACGAAAATGCGTTTGTCTTTACGATTTTACGATCGTAATCCATTTTTTACGATTTTTTTCCTTTTTCAAGTGTTTTTAGTGATTTTTGTCGAAATTTTAGAATTTTTTGATAATTCAGCGATTTTCGCCAATTGCATCGTGTTTTACCGCCAACTACCGACTACTTCGAATCGAGTAACCTGCAGTTTCTCCCAACTCGCCGCTTAACCAGCCAATCCAATGCGCTGAACTTGCTTCTCCCACTCTTTTCTTTGTGCGCGCCAGATTATTTTTTTCGCGTTCTCTTCAGCAGCGCGCCAGATTATTTTTTTCACGTTCTCTTCAGCAGCAAGGGAATTACTCAGCTCGGACTCAGCGAGCGTGGATTGTCGCATTCTGTTTTTTTTTTTTTTTTTTTTTTTTTTTCCGTGTTACGAATT
>KK113173.1:135674-156402 GCA_000611955.2 Stegodyphus mimosarum
AAAAAAAAAAAAAAAAGTACTTCTATACAGAACTTTTCAGCTAGTATAATTTCAAACCCTAAAAGAAATTAAATATGTTTTAATGTCTCAAGCAATTATTTTTAATGCTGTATGTAAAAAATTTTATTTATTGATAGCAAAATTTTTAATTGAAACTCTTTTGTGTATTAATATCTGCATCTGAAATGAAATCTAAAATTAAGGATAATGTTTTACTGTGGTATATATACACACACTGGCCTATGACTAAGAAACCTTTGAGATTTTCATTTAAATGTGTGCTAGGGATGAAGTATGCAAATTTTTTTTATGACGTGGGGTGATTTGAATTTTTTATAACGTATATTACATGTGGTTAGATTGCTAATATAAGTAAGGTGTAAGAGTGCTTTTCACGATGAGTGAAGTAAAATTGGAAAAATGACAGATCTTTCACCATTTGAAAAAGGGCTTATTGTTGGTTCTCGTTTAGCAGGGGCCTCGATTTCGAAGGCAGCAAATCTCACTGGGTTCTCAAAAGCAGCCATATCAAAGGTTTTCAAAAGTTAGAATAGAACCCACAGTCCTTCTTTAGAAGACGTAACTGCAGTTTGAGCGCAGTTTTCCAAAATAGCGATCGGCAGCGCATGGTTAATCGGAGTACGATTACGAGTATGATTAATTGTACGAGTACGATTAATTGTACTCTACTGTGCTTCAGCTGACACAGATTGTCAACAAAGCTCTTCCCAACAGATTTCAGCTAGAACTATGTACAAAGATTTGCTGAGGATCAGAATGCATAGTCAGGTGGCTGTGAGGAAACCACTTTAATTCTGCCCAACATACAAGAATTCTTTTGCAGTGGTGTCAGAAAAGAAGTCACTGGACATCTGATGATTGGAAACAGATAATCTGGTCGAATGAATCATGCTACACCTTATTTTGCACTGATGGAAGACATAGAATTTGGTGAGAACCCCATGAAGCCATTAATCCATCTTGCCTTACTCACACTGTGCTAGGCTCTGGGTACCAGTATTATGATATGGGCATGTTCTGCTGGTGTGGAAGTGGGGCCCTGGTGTTCCTCCAGGGTAAACAAACAGCCATGAAACACCTAGACATATTAGCAGATCAAGTGCACTCTGCAATGCTGAATTTTTACCCTGATGGCGATGTATACTTCTTGGACAATAATGCAACTATACATCATGCCAGAAGTGTTGAAAAGTTCAAAAAACATTCTGACTTTTAACATTTTCCCTTGCCACGCATAGCCCGGATCTTAACCCCATAGAAAATGTGTGGGATGTGGTGGAAAGATGCATTCAACAGCACTCTCCTCTTCCATCAAATTTACAAGATCTAAAAAACTGCATATTATGGTATTTTCTGAACATAAATGCACTCCAGAAGCATGTAGACTCGATGCCCAAACGAATCAGACTAGTTATTCATGCAAAAGGGGGTCCAATATTTATCTTGGGTTTCTAATTCATTGGCCAGTGTGTTATGTTGCAAGCCTCTCTTTGCATACTTCTGTTAATATTATTCAAGCTGCAATATATGTTTTTCTACTATTTTGGTACTCTTTTCATACTATTCTACACTTCAAAAAGAATTGCAGGGAAAAGTTTGGAAATTTGAATTATTTTTTAAGGAAGTTTTTATTTCATCCAGCAAGAGAAAAATTTAGTTTTATGAATTGACATCATTAGCTATTATTTTGCGTAAGAAGAGAACTAAAATATTTGTATTATTTAATTATGTTTTAAGTTTTTAAATTTAAATTTTATTGGTTAATTTTTTTTTCAATTGTTAATCTGAAATTTTCATATTGTGAGTTAATTTCGTTTCAATTACTTTTCTGAGAAATACTTGCCAATTTCAGAGATGCTTAGTTAGGAAGATTTGCTATGAGGTGCATGTCTATTTGCTGTCAGGTTTTATTATATATACTTTTGAATTATTTTAACACATAAATAAAGGCTATGTTTATAATTCTGAATTCAAATAAGTTTCAAACATAGCTTTAGAAACAATATTCAGTAGCTATCATGATTTATTTACAATCTACTTTTCACACATACTGACAGGTTTTAATCATATATTAAATTCAAATTCTTAATCTTTGGTATGGCTTGAAATATAAGGACCTTTTTTTCTAAAATCCGTCTTAAATATATTTTGATATCTGAATTTTTTTTTTTTATTATTCATTTCTCTGGTGATCTTATCGTCTAGGGATATGAAACTTTACACAGCTTAATCATCTGCATACATGCAACATGCTTTGCTACGAATTGTAAGGAGTTTTATGTTTAAATTGCAAAGAAAATAACACAAGTTTTAAAATTCTGTAAGATTTTAGAGCATGGTCATTCCTTGAAATTTTTTTTTAATGAAGGAAAGAGAAAGTTGAGGCTAATATAAATTAAAATTATGTCATGTAATTTTTTCCCATACTAGGTTGAAAATTAGTGCCAAGTATTAGGTATCCCTGAAATGGCTTGTTTGATTTTTACAAAATTTGGTATTTATGCTTAACTTGTGACTAGAATCAAACTATAGGGAAAAAGTCAGCATGTCATTTTTGAAAAGCTTGATTCTGTGTCAAAATACATATGTTAGACATGCATCTAATACATATCCTAAGTTATACTTTTTAAATATGAAAAATGCAATTTAAAGTTTGTTTGATTGACCAACTGGAACAAGAAAAGATGCAAAACTCTCTCTTTTTTTGACTTACTGTACATTAGCATGTTTTGAAAAAAGGATATTTGTAATGTCCATGTACATGATGTTCATTTCATAGAGTACCAGCCGCAATGTCTGAGACGGTTTTTGCTTAACTAGTTTGAGACACTTGTAGTGAGCGTGCATCTGAAATGGGCCACATTACCAACCTTTTTTTTATCGCAAGGTATATTATAGCTCAGATGTAGAATATTTTTTCAATAGCTAAGCATGTTGTACATCTGGAGATTATTAAGTTGTGCATAAAATTTCAAACTCCTATATTTTTGACAAGATTAGGCCCTGGAACTGATAATTATGTGTTACTACATTTTGTGTGATATTTGAAATTTCATGATGGATTTATTTAAACAAATATTTAAATTCAGATCTAATTTATGTTGAATGTCTTTTTTTTTAAATTTTTTTTAATTCCTATTTCAGATTCAAGCAGCATAGTTATTAAAACTGATTCTCAAACAAAAGTTCACGATGAGACTCAGACTTCAGCTGGAGGAGAAATTTCTCTTAATGGTTAGTTTTTTCCCTTTTAAATGTATGGGAATTTTTACAAAGAAAATTTTCAAAATTATTCAGAAGGGTATCTCTTTAAGTGGTAAAATCATTTGCACACTGTTTCATAATCAGTAGAATGTAAATTATATTTTAGTATGTTAATGTGTAATATTAACTGTAACAGTATAAAATTTAACATTTAGCATGTGATTATATTCACAAGTGAGTCATATTATCAGTTACTGCATTATTCTGTTTTCTGTGATTTTACATCACTAAGTTCAGAAGTCAACATGTTCAAAGTAATAAACATATTTAAGATTATTAAATGTCACAGTCACTAAAGAAATGAAACTGCATAGTTTTAAGAAAAGTTTTAATAACAAAAATGTAATGTGGATGGGATGAACAATTTAAGTAATTTTGGAAAAGGTGAAAACTAACTCTTCTACCAGTATCTTCCTAAACATTGCAGCAGTAAATTATGCCCTATAGTGCTGCTGTTTAAGCCATGAGATAATTAAATTTCACTTTCAGAAGAAATAAAATTGTTAACCTAATGTATGTCAGAGTGCTAAATGAGATTCAGAGTATGATTTTTATTATACACAAAAAGTAGTTCAGTGTAAAAATTAATATAAATAATGATGAAAATATTGCTGTCTGTGCTTTTTTTTTTGAACAAGTCCAATGCTGTCCAAAGTGCTATTATAGTAACAACAAGAAGCTGTAGTATTTCATTGCATGGTGGAACATGAAGTCAAGGTGAAAAAGAAGGAGGGGCTCCCAGAACAGGTTTTCCCCCACCTGTGATAGTAATGGAGTGAATAAACGTTACTGACAAATTATTGTGTAAAAGGATTTCTGAAGATTTTAATTGAAAGATGAATTAAAGTGAGTGATAATTTTGGCTTTCAAACAGTGAAAATTCTGAATTTTATTGCAGAAATGGGAAGTATTTGAAAACCTTTTGACTTCCTTTTCTTTCACATACCTAATTTATTCCTTCAGTCTGAATTTTGAAGATCTGCAGGTTTGTCCTGCATAGGCAAGAGCGCTCTTGTAGGGAATTTTATTAATGCCTCAGAAATGGAAGATTTTTTTGTCTTTTGTAGATGAGAACTTGATCTTATTAATAGCCTTAAAGGAAACTGGAAAAACCATATATTTAAAACTTCTGGAAAGGAGAATGCCAAATTCAAGAATGAATGGCAGACAAATGGATGAAACTAAAGCATCCATAGTTCGATGATTTGAAAGAGATGAATGTTTTGAAAGTTTCATAAAGGCACTTTAATGACTTTATTTTTTATGTCAATTATGGTACAAAATAACCATGTGAAACAATAACACCTTTCAGAATGTTGAGCTATTTTGAAAAAGTAGCAGGAGTGAAGCATTAAATGAATAGCATAATGAAGTAAAGTGCAAAAGCCAGCAATTTTTTTATATGTGTGGACAGAGCAAACATGAATGGGCAGGAACACAGCTAGTGGTTTACAAAGCATACCTCATGTAGAACTCATTTTCCGATTCTGTAACATGTATATCCAAGAAAGAAAGAGAATTATTAAAACAAACTTCATAAGGTAAATTGTATGTTGTCATCTAAAGCAGTGATTTCCAACAGTGTTAGTATCAACTGCCTCATGGTTTATCATGACCTAGCGAATGATTTTGAAACTGCATCAGCAAATGATCAACTTAATTAAGATTCCATTGACTACAAAGTTTATTAACACATCTGATTTATATTTATTTATATAAAGCTGTATCATGTAGTAAAGAAGAAATTATATAAAATAAAGGGGGGATATGCTAAAATTACAAATTTTTTAAATCAGTAATATTTGTTGAATATATACATTTTTATGCTGTAAAAAAGTATGTATGCGTTAAGTTGCATAAGAAATTAAAATGTAGAAACACAAGAAGATAAAAATAATGAAAAATGCAAAAATAATGAACTGCAGCAAAATCTACACCAATTCTTAACCCATGCTGGTTGTTGAAACTTTTTAAGACAAGATTTAGTCAAATGGCAGTTACGTTATAGTATGTAAGTGTACCCTTTACAATTGAGAAGAACTGTACAAGTTAATTACTGCTTTTTCCTCCACAGGAGGTGAAACCTTTGCATTATATTACTATGTCAATTCTAAAAACTGCTGCTCAAGAGGACAAAGGTGCACAGAACACAACAAAAGGATACCTGCGTACAGTTGGTGAAAATTTATTACTACCAATGATAAATTTTCACCAACTATGCACAACTGTTTTTTCTTACTAAATATGTGCACTATCTGTTAGAAATTTAGAATGCAAGCTGTATTCATTTGTATCCACTGCTGTACATAACTAGAATATGAGTTGAACTTCTTAATGATTATCAAAATTATGTCAACATTGAATTGAAAAGAATTGCATTACTTTGATAACTTAATGTGATTGTCCATTATTGCAAAGAATTGTATTTTCTCAGAAGATATATACTAGGCACTTGAAGAATTTAAGAGATTTTAATGTTCGCTTTCCAAATTGAATGTGCTAGCATGGCTCATTGAACTGCTGAACTTCAATCTATCTGATCTGTATATTGTGATGCACGAAGAATTGATTCATTGATGGAGGGTGTTCAGGAACAAGTCTAATTCAAAACACATAGGTACACTAAGTTAAATTCAAAACACATAAGTACATTAAGTTTTGGAATTTAAAAGTCCTCCAAGAGAAATACAGTCAAATACCGAAAATCAGCCGACCTGAAATCCACCAACTCCTGAAATCTGCATCGCCTCTCAAAATATAAACATTGAATTTATAGGTTTCAGGAACCGCGACATGGAGAATGAAATTCTGAAGAAAAAATATTTATCCAATAGTGACATCATAATTACCGAATAATAATGATTCTGTGTTAGTGGCAGAAAAAAATCTTAGCCCAGAAGAGATTTTTAATATGGATGATTTGTTTAAATGAGCCAACACTGGCATATCAGATAACCGATGATGAAATCATTCGCTCTGTTTTGAACTCACCACAGCAAGAAAACGATTCCGACACCGACACAGGTAGTGAATTTGATAGGAGTGAGAAAATATCTTTTAATGAGGGTTTGAAACATGATGAAAAATACCTTTAATATTTAGAACAGAGCTGTGTCACAGAGCAAGAGATTATGACCCTGTAGAATTTAACCCCTCCCCCAAAAAAACTTATTCTGGAGCACCCTAAAGTTTTAAAACAAACCTCTATCAAAAAAATGTTTGAAACAGGTAAAAAAAAATTGAAATATTTTATTCTTTATTAATATCCCTTTTTTTACATGTCTTTGTTGTATATGTCCTTAATGCTTTAAAATATTTCTGTAATCAATAATATAAATGAATAATATAATAAATATATATGTCTATTTATAATAATTTAATGTAATAAATTAATGTTATAATGTATATTATTGTACGTAATAATTTGAGTAAATGTATCTAATATGCTTTATTTATCTTACGCTTTTAGTCTGAATATTATGATTTAGCTTTTCTGTCCTGAAATCTCGCAGAATCCTAAAATCCGCACAACCTCTGGTCCCAAGCATTGTGGATTTCTGAACTTCTACGGTATCTCAAAATAAAAGTTGTTCCAATACCAACATTGTTGACTTTTCTTCTTATGTAGTAAAAGTAGGCTTTAATCAAGTCAGTAATTTTCTGTGGAAAACAAGAAACAGACTGAATATTTTTGAATGAGGTGATTTTCAGAATTAAGGAATTTTATGCCAAATTAAAAATTTTGCATCAATACCTCAAGCGCAGCCGTCATATTTATTAAAGTGGAACTTTTGTGGAGTTAGATTCTGTCATTTTGTTTTAAGGGGATTGATACAAGAAAATGCTTATGAATCCCTGTTCTAAATTTTTCAATGTAAAAAGGAGCTGCGTTGGAGCATAAATTTCATTAATACTGTCCTTCTGTTATTTGGCACAAGAAACATTTCAAAAGTTATTGTTGCTTCACATGGTTATCCTTTTACCATAATAGGCAGTGCATTTGAGAAACTTTCAAAACCTCCTTCTCTTTCAATATAAGAAATGAAATGAAGGATACTTCCTTGTGTGCCATTCATCCCTAAACTTTGAGCTCTCCCTTTTAAATGCTTCTGCTAGCACTTTCAAATTTTCAGTGTCTTAGAAATGAACATTAAAATCTTCTTCTGAATTTGCTATGCCTTGTATATACTTCTAAGGAAATAAATTCTTTAAAGTCATAGACAATTACATTAAGTTGTCAAAGTAATGGAATTTTTTTTTGATTCAGTATCAATATAAACAAGTTGATTTTAGAAAGAAATTTGAAGATAATAGTTTCTAACTTCAGTGGGATTGATGTCTCTTCCTTGCAGTTTCCTTTAAACTTATCGATGAAATCAAGTTCCCATTTATAAAAGATGAAAACCTTAATTCATGGGGCATTTATAAAACTGCTTTTGATTTTAATCTTGCCTATGTAGGACAAACCCACACATCTCTAAAATTCAGTTTGAAGGGATAAATTAGACATTTGAAAGAAAAGGAAGCCAATTCAGTTGCTTCCCATTGTTGGGATAGAAACGCAACTTTTATTTTTCAAAAGTCAAAATATTTTCTCACCCTAATTTACATTTCAATTTGGATTTCCTTAAAGCTGTAGAAATCTTTATTAATCTGATCCGTGATGTTAATCAGTGACTCCATGCATATCAAAATGGAAAAATCTGTTGTGAGCTGTTCTTCCTTTCTTTGTTTACCGCATATTCCAACTATCGCATGGAATGACGACAACTTCCCCTGCATTTATCAAAATAACACTTTGACTATGTTGGACTAATTAGAGTGAAATTGCAATCTTTACTGGAACTAGTTCAACTATCAATATTTTTATCTTTATGTTTGCTAATTTTAAACTGAAAAAGTTATTTTTTTTCAATTATTTATGATTTTATTAAAATTAGCTTAATATGCAGCTAAAAGTGGGCTTCTATCTATTAGTACTTTGTTGAAATAAATGAAACTGTTTGTGAAACAAGTTTAAAATGCAGTTATATAATCTGACCGTTTAGTTTATACTGTGCTATATTGTATTGGTTACTAAATCAGTGATTTATGTTTTGATTTCAAGAAAAGGGAAGGGAAAAATTTCTGAAAATCTTTAAATTCTCTTGATGTTTGGTTTATGAAATTACGGCAAACCCTCAAAGGCTATCTGCCTAAGGGGAGGGATGCTTTTGTGGAGGACTTTCTAAGCGGCTTGTATACATGTTACACATGGGGAAAACCTCAAAAATACCCATGCAATGTGGGATTTGAATCTTGGACCAAACTACCAGTGTCCACCAACTTTACTACTTGGCCACTGGTGGGCAAATTCTCTTGATGTAATATATCATTGTCATCGTCATGTGAAGGTGGGAAATAAAGCCTAATCTAAAATTTTGGAGGTAATGAAATATATGCGGAAAGGGTCCAGTAAGAAAATGCAATGCAAACTTAATTCAGATACTTCCACAGTGACACTTTTGAATTTAAAGACTGGGGATATTAATCTTCAGCTAAATGCCATTCAAGATGGCATTTGGCTGTCGATTTCAGCATGAACTTGTGTAGACCTTAAAGGTATGCAAACTACTTTAATTAACCTTCTGGATACCTTTGTAAATAAGGTCAATGATTTGAATAATATATACTGAAAATGAGCATGCTTATGTTTCTGCATTTCTGCTTTCTTATCTCCTCACTGGTATCTGTTTGGATTCTATCATCAGAGGGTCTGAAGAATAGGGCTTTCATGTCAACATGAAGCATATGTAAAAAATGAAAATTGACAAACTACTTAAGCATAAGTTGAAACAAGGATCCGCCCTGAAATATGTTTTGGGTTGGATTCACTTGGCATACTTATTTAAAACGCCGCTGTATTTTGGTGCCAATATTATTCCAGAATAATAGTAATAATAGCATCTTTTTCGCATACTCATTTGTATGCATCTGGGGCATAGTTTTGTTCAGTTTTCATGCCATTTAAAGATTTCATATGACCTGATTGGGCCTTTCCCTGCCGAAGTTACTAGAGGTAGACTAGGAAGTTTAACTGTATTCTCTACATAACCCATACTTCTTATTAACAGTTTCATTCAGATGTTTTACTAAATACCACATTTTCTCATACTGAGCTGAAACTTTGGAAGTGAAAATTTCATCAACTAAATCAAGATGAACAAAGGGCTAGCAGACGTTTTTATTTCTAAGGCCTATTTACGGAGATGGGATAAGAGATTTTCATGAGTATCAGCAACAGTTAACTGAATGCAGATAGTACTTGTTTTTTGCAGTGATTGACATTGTCTTTTGGAGAAAATAAACTGCCATAGTATGCTCCTCAGCTGCCAGAACGTTTTTTAATAATCTACCAAAGTAAAAAGTGAAATACACTTATGTGCGAAATTAAGAGAATTTGCAAATTATGTCTATTTCCATGAAAGGTATTTAACCAAAGGTACTAGTTATACCATCAAGGAAATATTCAAATGTTCAGAGTCGATTATGTAAGCATACATATGCTTGTCTGGGGAACTGTGATTCTGGAGGAGAAATAAATGCATGAAAGGTTTTCCATGCTTTGTATACTCATCCTCCTGCAGTGTATTCACCATGTTTCTCAGAAACACTGGGTAAATTTTATAAGGTATCAGGTAAACTGAGTAGCTAGGATGATGGAATGAGATGAAAATTGGAGGTAGGCCAGTAATAAGCACTGGTGGAAAGAGAGCTCAACATAGTACCAAATATCGTCTGCAGTTTGTGCAAGCAGTTTTAGGACACTGGATCCATACCGACCAAGATCCGCAATGGTGAATGAGGATCATTATTTGTCTCTTTCATTGCAACAACACATGACTGCTACAGTTTCACAACTCTCACATGAGCTGTATTCTGCAACTGGAACCAAGTTTTACACTCTGCAGTTGCCTGGAAGCTTCATGAGGTAAGGCTATATGCCAGAAGACTGCTGTTTGCAACCCATGCACTGCAGCACACAAGAGAGTGCATTTTGCATAGTGCAGATAATATGCGTCTTGGACCAGACTTCGGTGAAACAATGCATTGTGCTCTTTTACAGATGAGTCAAGATTCCATTTGGACCCCCGATTCTTGATGTGCCTGTATCTGGAAAGAGCCTGAAACATGATACCATCTCTCCCTCATCAGTGTAAAAGATCACGACGGTAGTTGAGATGTAGTGGTTTAGCCAGGTGTTATGCTGGATGGCTGTGCACCCCTGCATGTGTTTGACAAAGGCTTCCTGACTGCTGTGGCCTATAGAGACCTTAGAGCCCTATGTTTGACTTTTGAAGAGTGTGGTGGTTAGACCTGGGTTCCTGTTAATCGATGTCAACATTTATCCCAATAGGACTCAGCTGATTGATGGATTACCTGGAAAGGGAGGGCATTCACGGTATGGAATTAGCCAGCCTGATCGCTTGACCTTAACCCTATAGAGGATGTCTAGGATGCTCTTAGGAGGACAATTTCATCTTGCCATCCCACTTTGAGAACCATTGCTTTGCTGCAGGAGTGGGATTGACTCCCACAGGGACTTCTCAACTGCCTCCTCTCCAGTATACCATCACACTATGTGACCTATCTGGCTGTGACAAGAGACATCCCATATAATAGTCATTTTCAGTTCGATATCACAGCATGGATTTTAGATATCCTTGCCCCTTGAGCTTTACTGATAAGCATAAATACATAAAATGACTTTTGAATGGTACATCTCTATCTGTTATATGTATATTCATATCAAATTTCATTAAATCTGTCCATTAGTTTTTTCAGAAATTAAATATAATATGCAAATTTTCTTAATTTTGCACGTGAATATATATATATTATATTTTTCCAAGTTTTTTAAATTGGAACTGGCCCTCCTCCCTTTTTTTTTAATCTCGGAAGGGTAGGGTGGGTTCATTCTAATGTAAAGTTTTAATATTTCTCATTAATTATGATA
This sequence comes from Stegodyphus mimosarum, assembly GCA_000611955.2. Lineage (NCBI taxonomy): Eukaryota > Metazoa > Arthropoda > Arachnida > Araneae > Eresidae > Stegodyphus > Stegodyphus mimosarum. Next base: position 146,956 of record KK113173.1, read on the forward strand.
TTTATAGTCAGTATTTTTAGTGCAGCTATATTAGGGATCATTTGAAAGAGTTGCAAAAGCTAGATACATAAAATGCAATTCATTATTAATGTGTCCAGTATTATGTAATAATTAGCTATCAGAGCAATAGGTATGTAATTTTAAAAATATTTATTATTGTAAAAAAGCCTTTTAAAGAACAGTTTTTTAAAATATAACTAGTGCTAACTTACAGTGTATGACAAAGTTAATGAGACCAGTTTATGAATTACAAAACCATGATATCTGCTTTAAAATATGTGTCTTCAGATGTAATACATCACCAGGGACATTACTTCCAGTCTCTGTGGCACTGTTGGCAGAAATTGGTCTGTTTCACATTTTTGGATGTTGCCGGCATTGTTAAACCAGCAATCTTTCAAGTGATTTTTCTGTCTGGTAGAAGGGAAAAGTGAGAGATTCAGGTACAGAGAATACAAGGGTACAGTATTATAGCTATATCCTTTTGATTGAAAATGCAGTAATGGAAAACATTATGTGGCAAAAGATTTTATCATAACACGGGATGCAAGTGCTATGTATGAAGGTTCCATCATGCTTATAATTTCATAGTTATAGATAAAAATTTACAGCCAAAGCAACAGCTTTTATTATTTACTTACACAAACATATTTTCATTAGCAACACAGCACAACATAGCTGTGTTACATTACATCTTTTCAAATAACTTCACTTTATTGTAAGTTTGCATTCAGTTTGATTGAGTTTACCTCACTTCAGTGTAAAAACACAATAGAACCCATCTTCCTTTTGAAGATGTAGAAGGTAGTAATTTTGATTCACAGTTTGTTCTTAAGGCAGAAATTTCTTGTGAATAATCCTGACTGTTGGAAAATGAAACCAGTATTGATTTGACTGTAGATAGTTTATCCTTGCTGTTTTGGGGCATGGTTACTGTGTTGGATTTGGCATTTTCTTTTTATATTGTATTGAGAAATGAAAGATTTGTCAGCAGTTACCACTTTGTGCCTGCTTGAATATCAGTCTGGTGCATACTTTCTGCATGTTTAATTTATGGGTTAAAATTTTATTGTAAAGCAGTTAAACTATCTGTTAACCATCAATCATAAGTTTAACCACTTAATATTTCTCATTTTTATGATATCTGCATTCCTTCTGGATATAATTGCTGTAAAATAGTATCTTGGTAATATTAAGCCTGATTCAAAGTACAGTACCCCAAAACTTATCGTTCAAATCGAAATGCATAAAGAAAACTAACCAGCCAGACCTTTGGTAAACAGTGAACTTTCACCATCCAGCAAATTGGAACACAGGCTTGCATTATTATGCTGCACTTTCATAAAGAGCAGTATATCAAGTGTGCAGTCTGCAAGTGAATTTCATGTGCAAACTCCAAAAGTAATCAACCCTGAAGTTACCATGTTACCATCAATATCAAATCTTTGTTTTCTGCTGACCCTTTACCCATGTAGTACATCACATAGCAAAGATGTTGCAGGCTGGTCCAAGAAGTTGCAGCATGTAGAGCTTGTACGTGTGGTAATTTGTGCATCTTTACAATGCAGTGACGACGCAAAAATATTTGCCTTCACATCTTGGCAGTTTGTCAATGTTGATGAAATGTCGCAACAGTGTGTTTTTAGACACGTTCATTCTAATTTTTCTTCATAGTTTTCCAGTGTTACTTTTAGAGTGAGAAGAGACTAAATGTTCCCTTTCAAGGATCTGAAGTCTGCAGAAGATACGTTTTGTAATTTTGTATTCTTTGGTATTTCATTTTCCATGTTGCGGTTTCCTGAACCTACAAACTCAGTGTTTAAATTTTAAAAGATTGCATGGATTTTTAAGAGTTGACGGATTTCAGGTCAGAAGATTTTGGTATTTGACTGTAGCTTCTTTTAGCAATATCAAGCACAGTCTCACTTTATGGATCACGTTCAATATTTCTAAGATGATTGGAGACCCTTGGACCTGCCCCCCCCCAGGTGCTCTCCATCACAATTGGAGGCGAAACTGAGCCAAATCGCACTGTCACCTGTTAGGTGCTCAAGGCTATTGCCAACGACAGGCGTAATCTAGCACTGCTTGCCATGAGGAATTCCGTCGGCTTGGTCCAACTATGTCAGACAAGTGAGCATAAGCAACAATAGCAACAAGAAGATGATTGATTGCATGTGAAGGATGATGTACATCATTTCTTGATTTCCAAGATAGTGGATTTGGTATTGGCTTGTTCCTATGGCTTCAGCAATCTCTGGCCTTCTGTGCTAGTCTTCCCATATGGCTCTGCTGAAAATGAGATTTATAATGGAGCAATTGATAATCTTTATCAACTCAAGAAGTTACACAAACAACTGCAAGCTTTATGTTAAATGTCCTTACTAGAATACGGACGGAAACTGAATATTGCTATTAACTTCTGTAGCACTGTTAATGAGTTATGTGTTGCAACTTATTAATTTTGCCTGTCAGCTTTGTGAGTGAACTAAATTCGCTTTCAGTCCATTTCAGTTATGCATACATCTTAAGGATTTCACAAAATCACTAAACTCATTCTCATGGATCCATTCTCAGTGACCTATATTATTTCAAATGACTAGTGATATACACTATGAAAACTGATAGGTGTGCCAAAGCCTTGTCATCAAAATCTTTAATCTGCCAGTTTTCTTCATAAGATGTAATGTAATTATTGGTTTTTTTACTAAATTATACCAAATTATTTAGCAAAAATTTATAATAATAAGTAGTATAAATTATTTTTGCCAGCTAGTTATGTGCATTTTTATGCCATCATACTTTTTTTTATCTTTTAGCAGTATATACAATTGATAGAATTTGAAATATATTTAATTTATGATACATTCAACTGGTTGGGGCATTTGCTGCTTTACAGTAATTAAGAACTAGTTTCTAACAATATATATTATTTACATAGATATAATTTTTTTATTTATAATATATCCAGTTTATGTATAAGTACCTCACCATTAAAATTTTAAAGATTTTTTAATGCTATATATTTTACAAATATACACTCTTTTGCGAAAAATTCGAAGCACTATGAAGGAAGTGGTTGTTTTTGATGAACTTGAATATGTGTATGGCTCATACACAGATAATAAAATGATTAAAAAACCAAGGACACAGTACCTGTTCATGGCTCACAATCACCCATTGAGTGTTCAAATTAGTAGTTGGTTGAACTGACCATGGCGGCAATGCATGCTTGAATTCGTCAAGGCAAGGAGTAGTAGCGGTTCCTGGTGTCATCCTGCGACATATTCTGCCAGGCATTCATGAGTTGTCGCTCCAGATCTGCGATATTTTGTGGTGCCCGAATCTGGTGACCTTGCTGGCCAAGGAAGAGTATCAACCACATGGAGACAGTTCAGAGATGGCCTGGCATTATCTTGTTGGAAAATGACCCCAGGATGACATGCCATGCAGTGTAATGCAACCAGCCACAGGATGGTATCAACATATCGTTGAGTTGTTAAAGATGTATGGAGGATGACTAAAAATGACCTACCGTCATAAGAAATAGTGCCCCACATCATCACACCAAGATTTATCGCTAGATGCCTTTGTAAAACAAAGGCTGATTGGGACCGCTGGCCCCGTCCTCTCCAGGCACGAACATGGTGGTCATCTGCTTCAAGAGTGAAGCGGGATTCATCTCTGAACACTATATGATGCCAGTCTGATGGCAGCCATGATGATCGGCTGCAACACCACTCCAGACGACTCCGCCGGTGTTGTGGGGTGAAAGGCAAATGTCTTAAATGCCTCTTTGAGCATAACCCTGCCTCAAACAAGCTTCATGAAATGGTGGATGGTACCATGGGAGGTATAGATGTGGCTGTAATGTGTTGAATAGTCAACAATGCTACTGTTGGGGCAGTTCAGGCCTGGCGAACAATCATCCTATTTTGCCTCACATTTGTGCTCCTTGGCCTTCCAGAGACTTCACTTCTTCAGCAATTTCCTTGTATCAATGACTGCTGCCAACATCTTTGCACAACAGTGTCTGTACGCTGCAGGTGGCGGCCTTCTGCTTGGTATGACCACCCAGCTTCACGCAACCCTACAATGCAACCACGTTTGAAGTCATTTAGTTGTCTGTAAGGCCTTCGATATCATCATAATGAGATCTTTTGTTGATTCTTTACAGAATTACAATTGCAGCAACAAAAAAAGAAATTTTCCGCCTCTGTTACTGGTTTTATACTTTGCGATTTGCGCACTAGAAATGCGCGCTATGATCTCAATTCCTGTTCATTTGCCTTGAAACTTTGATCATTTGCATGTTTGATGAAGATGTTTTTGCATACCAAATTTGGTCACGATCGCAAAAGTCCTTCTTGGAGCTTCGATTTTTTCCCCCCAAAAGAGTGCATTATTAATGGAATTAAAATTATGATATCTTTCATAAAAATTCAGGTGTTATGCTTGGGATAACAAAGCAGAAAATTTCTTGCATTTAATGATTTTGGGATGGGAATATATCAGAAGTTTTTTTTTTTTTTTCAGTTTTTATTTATATCTTTCTTAACAAAACATTAAAAACTATCAAAAACAAAAGTTATTGGGAAGTTATAATTTATTTTGCATAAAATTTCATAATTAAAGCTGTTATATTATTACCAGTAAAGTAATATTGCAACATTGTATGTTTACATGCATGTAACACATTAAAATGGTGTTTTGTATAAATTTTCATTGTATGAGAATTTTATGTAAAGAAATGTTTTTCTTTATTTTTCTCTGAAATAAATTAGAGATATTTACCATCTGATTGAAATTGCACTGCTTTTGGAAATATAATTATTTTTTCCTATTTGTATTTTGATATTTGTAAAACGAATTTTGGTTATTGGATGTAAATGCATTAATATGTTGCACTTTTATAACTTGTATATTGTGAAGTTTGAAAGAAATTTAATAGCTTTTTTTGTATTGAAAAGGCACACTATATTATTATATGTTTGTTCTAAACCCTAGATTTTTATATTTTGAAAGTATTATCTTAAGGGTCATTGCAATGAAATTTTTTACTGATTCAAGAAATGCAAATATTATATCAGTGTTTGATTTTAAATATTTCTTTATAAGTGGTGTAATTAAAAATTTGCTAAAAGTTTTTCTTTGATACATGTATTCTGAAGTTACACATGCAGTACAAATTCTGCTGTTTATAAGTTAAGAAAGTGCCATAATATTATATCATAATAATAGCTTTTTAAAATATACTCTCAAAAATAAACTGCATCTGTTTTAAACAACATTTGCAGAAAATCTAATAAAGCTCATATTTCTCATTTTGTAGGCGCTTTAAGTCGTACTTTATCATCTGATATTATAGTTTTTATTGAGTTTAATTCTTTGAAAGTAGTTTTAAGTTGCCAACTGATAATGTAATTAGGCACAGTTTGTATTATCAGCTGGGCATTCTAAATTTGAATTTTCTGGAAACTGTATATTAGAGCCAGTTTTATTAGCTGTATATGATAAATATGAATTCTAGTTCTGCTGCTTCTAAGTGAAATCTAAAAGATTTTATTAGAAAACATATTCAAACCATGCTGCTGAAGATTTTGTAAATGAGTCTATAAGAAAGAACCATATCAGTGAAGCATATTAATTATTTTTCTAAAATATACAAACTGCAGATTTATCTTTACATGCATCTTATGTTAAATGATAAGGTTTATCATAATTAAAGGTAATTTTTAATTTGTAAACTATGAATGGAAGATTTCTGATTTAGGAATTTTCTTGTGGATTTGTAAAATGGATTAGAAGAAATTTGAAATATTGGTCTACACTGAAGTGTGTAATAACATTTAGTATCACATAACGTGGCATTAAACATTATTCCTTCACACTAAAATTCAGTAGAGGTTATTTACTTCTTTTAAAAGTTATTCTTTTGTGTTAAAATTCAGTAGAAAGGAATTTTCTGTAATATATCTGTTAAAAAGACTTAGAAATATATTGCAAAGAGGAAAAACAGGATTGGAAAATCTTATTATTTTGTTAGTTAACATTGTTCTTTATATAGTTTGATATGTGGATATAAATTACAGAAATTAAATAACAAAATTGGGGAATTCAATTATTTTTGGTTATCAGAATAATATTTTTTATATGCCATTAATTAATAAAACTGGTATGCCTTAAAAAATATAAATTGATAATTTATATAAAATTCGCATAGAAGCAGATAATTAAAATAACAAATGTTGTAAACAATTCATATTGTGGGGAAACGTGAAAAAAAAAGGGCAATGAGTTTGAATAACTATTAAAATGTGGTATTTGAATAAAAGTTAAAATAGGCTGAAATGAAAAATGTTTAGAACTCGGCATGTACAAATAAAGCTATGTGTGCTCAGCAGAAGCAAATCATAATATTTTGCTATCCTTTGATTTATGAAGGGAATATTTTTATACAAATCTTTAAGCGAAACTTCAAAGTTAGCATCTGTATTAATTTGCAGAATTTTTATTTCATAACAGATTGTTGAAAGAGGACTTGTGCAAAAGCTATTTTAATTAAGTTTCTTATACAGAACAATATTTAAAGTCAAGCAATAAATAGTTATTCATTATGTATATTGTTATGTCAGTTATATTATATGCAGAAAGATCTGAAATGTCTGAAGTTTAAGTCACACTTATCTAATTAAAGGCTTGTTAAAATATGCCGTTTTATGTTAAATATGCTCTTTATTCAGGTGTTCTGAATAACAAGAAAGATTTATGTCAAAATTTAGAACAGTGCATTAAAAAATTAAATAATATTTTAATAAACATAGTGGTGTAATAAAATGTACTATATTATAAAAAAGCGATTATAATGAGCTTTTGCAACAATTCCAAAAAACTGCAGAGCTAATAAGATATTAGTCTTGCAGTTTAACTTTTAAGGGGAAAAAGTTGCAGAAATGGTAGGTTCAATAAGGTGTCACTAAAGCATCATTGTACAGCATCCTTACAATATAATTGCCTATATTTTTTTTATGAGAATGTTGTGTGTAAAGACACAAAAGCAACATCTTTGCATAAAAGGAAATGAAGATAAAGGTGTGAAAGCGATGTCTTTGCAACAGTCACAAAAGTGCGGAATTTTGCAAGCATCTGTTTATCTTAAAGATGGCATAATGTGATGTCTTGCAACATTATGTGTGACGAGATTGCTACTTCATTACAATGTCATTGTGCTACTTGGGTAACTGAGTTTCCAATGATTTTGATGAAAACCTTGCCTGAGAAACTAAGAATCGCACCAAAATTTTCTACCAGTAACTGTGAAGCCTTCAGTTTCATTTATTTCAATTCATTCATTCATTATTCAATTTCATTACAGAATTTAGAACCATTAGACAAACCTAAGAACTACAAAGGTCTTTTTATGTGAGTGTGAATGTCCTTGGCTGAAATTTGCATGCAGCAAGCAGATTTTTTTTTTCTCTAAGCAGTATAAAAACCTATTTTTTACAAGAGGTATATAAATGATATTCTTGTATTATGGAAGCGTTCAGGGAATGAACTTACAGCTCTGTTTTCATGTATTTCAGAAAGCTTTCCCAACCTGCTGTTTATAATTAATGGAGAAATCAACAAGTGATCTTTTAAGAAACTTTTCTGATTACAATTTAGACAAACCAACTGGCAACCCAGCAATAATCCCATTAGACTCTTTTTGATTTCATCTGCATAAAATGATTGCTTTTTATTTTTACTTAAAGCATGCCAATATATATATATGTAATACAGATTGCAGAAAATGAAAAATAGCCTCCTGATTTTGTGAGAAAAGTACCAAGAAAATCAATAGACAAGTTTCTGCAACTGAATTGTGTACAATTTAGGCTGAACAACCAATTCTTAAAATAGGTCTATCTACATCACTTTGAATTTTTCTAAACATATTTTCATTCTCTTTTCTCTGAACACCACCAGGATTGCTATTAGCGTTTTCAGCAGTATAACAACCAACTTTTCAAGTTTGTATTTTTTCACACCTCAAAAGATAATGAGTTGAAATTTGAGCAGCCTTACCTGACACTTCATCGAAATTTAAGAGTTTAACTTCAACTTATCTAATCTCTCCTCCAGACTGAAATATCAGAAGTTTTACTTCACATCTGTTTGAGCTATCCATTGTTACTGTTATGTAATTAATGTTTTCTAACGAATACAGCACATTATCAAATATAAATGGCAAAATAACATTAACAATAATTGCCTTGGTTTGGGTTCTAACAGATGAAAATTTTGTATTATTTTACTTTTTAACCAGTTTAGATGTGCAGTCTGATGTTTTAAAACTAAGTGTGTGTCTATCTAGCAGTGTTGGTATGAAAATGTAGCTTCTTTAGCAGCTCACTCTAGATCATTATTATTATTCTCATAGTTTTCTTTAGAAAGATCTCTTATGTTTGCTGATGCAATAGCATTAATAGCACTTCTATGTTTGGCTGTTTTCATGTGGACCTCAATATCACCCTTTTGTTAATGTGCAACTGAAAATTCTCTGGTACATGGTGTGCAATAAACATGTTAATTGTTACTGTCATTATTCAATTTAAAAAATCAGTATTCCTATTGATGGTTAACATTAAGCACACATTTTTGTTGCCCATTCATTGCTAAACAATGAGACAAAAAACAGACAGAGATAAAATGATCAAAAATGTGTAGACGAGTTACTTCCAACGACTTCATAAGACGGCTCATTCTACGGGGAATTCGTCTGCTGGCCGGGGCCCCGCATATACCACGTGACTTATGGTCTTGGCGCTCTTGGGGAGTGATAGCTTAGGCTGTTTATTGCAGGTTTGGCGATCTTTTGATATGGCGGGAAGTGTTTTTTTTATTTCCGTCTGCTGGCAATTGGCAGATAACAATCTCAAATTAGGTTATTAGATTTTTTACAATTACTTTTAGATATAGCTTAACGCTTTCTTTTCAGAATATAATAATAAAAAATTGAGATAGAAACTATGATGGTATACATTTTTTAAAAAATTAGCTTGTAAACCCATGGAAATCTTTATAGATATATAAAGAATATGATATTTATTTTTTAAAAAATGAATACGTAAAACAGTGTAGATAAAATAAAAACTACAAATTAAAAATACATGCTTTTATTTTAAAGCAAGGCTTAAATAAAACTGACTGTTTCGCAGAAAAGAAAAGCTTTTATGAACAGAAAGTGAAAACTAGTAAAGATATAATTGTGAGAGCCTCATTCAAACCTGAAAAAGTGCACTTAGATGTAGTTTTGATGGTTTTCTTTGACAAACTATATATATGTAATATATATTGCTTGTATGCAACAAAAAGTTAAGGCCTGTTTTCAAGGATTTCTTTTTAAATTTAACTCTACTAAAAATCTTAATACACACTTAATTCTCAAATCAATACACACTT
>KK113174.1:6203-18406 GCA_000611955.2 Stegodyphus mimosarum
AATCTTTCAGCTATCAATTTCTTATATTTGATTAGTCAGCAATGATAACGACAATAGCAACAAAAAATAACTATTTATAAAAGAACCAAAAAATAACAAGCAAGTCTGCATCCGTTGCTCTAAGTGACGTTTAGTGGTGAATTATCCGTCGCATATCATCATAATAGTAAAGAACGTCTTTCTTAAAATTCTATCAGTTGTATTTTATATCCATTATATGGATTAAAATCTACCTTATAATTCAAATTTCGTTTTATGTAAAATTTTCTGCGCTGTGTAATATAGACGATGTAATTATGCCTTTATCAAGTGCAACTTGCTCGTGGGGATACGTGATCTCTAGGATACCTCCATGAAGTGTTTTAAACAAAAAACATTTCGGATAACAAAGAAACAAAGCTAATTTATTATATAAATCATATTAGAACAGCGCCGCCCGGATGGGAAAGTGTTTAGTGACTTTGTCTGTCGTACCAAATTGCCCATGCTTCGAATCCTGGAGAAGGCATGGATGTAATTTGTCCGTCCTTTCATAGGAGGCAACAGTGGCTCACCAGAGACCACCTCTTCCGGCCTTAGTTGTGGCCAACGCTTATAAATGGCTAGAGCCCGCCACTCGAAAAAAAATATTAGAACAGCAAATATTTTTATTCTAAAATAGCTGGTAATTAAGTTTTAAAAAGTTGCAAATATGCCATCCTTGCACTTGTTTAGAAAAAGTTTAAACTTGCAACGTTTAAAAAACCATTTCTTACGTTAAAACAAAAGGCCTGAAAATGTCTGCACTTTGTAAGTTTTTGCAGAAAGTTTTTTGAGTTTTGTAAGTTTTTTGAGTTACTAGATTCCATCATTCTTCTGGTTAATTTTCATAGACTTTCTGCTTAGGGATAAAGTAGCTTAGTAATCAAGGGTTCCAAGTTTTCCCTATATAATTCCTTAAAAGCTAAAAACAGGCAATTTGTAAAAATTCATAGTTAATTTATAGCCTTGTGATTTTATAAACACATATAAATCTTTCAGCTGTCAATTTCTTTTATATGATTGGTCAAAAATGATAACTACAGTCCTTATTTTCCAAAGAATGGCTATCTATAAAAGAACTACAAAATAGCTGGCAGGGCTGCATTCATTGCTCTAAGTGACATTGCTCTAAGTGATTCATTGCTCTAAGTGAATCATTTGTCGCTTCTTATCCCAATACTAAATGACTTCTTTTACGATCTTTAAAAAAAGTACATCATTTTAGCCCTTGAAAAAATTTAGATGTCGTAAATCCGATCAAGTATATACTTATGTCAAGCATAACGGTTCTGCTTAGAAAGCAAAAGCAGCATGTAAACTATCAATTAACTGGTGTGCTACACTGAAGCACTGAGTTACAGAAATTTCGTCGAGCATATTGAAAAGCATCACAAAATGATGTAAAGGTAACAAGAAAGTAAAAGATGATGTAAGAAACGTCATTAAAAAATTTCATCTTCTGTATTAAGTACGTGGCAGAAAATTACAACTGTCTTAAGCAGATGATAAGCAATGCCAAAAATAAACACCGAATTGGTTACTAAAATTATTACTAATGAAATGCTTTAATCGCAGAGACGACCGTTTTCCGCAGATAAATTGAAGTTTGAAGAACATTAAAACTGATTTAGTTCGATTCACAGAAGAGTGAAAGGAAATTTTTCCTTTATTCTCTAAATAGAAAAGAGCATCCAGTAAAAGTATTTTCTATTAAAATTGGAATGCATTATGATCTACGCTTAACATAAATTCCCATTTTATGCTCTGCTTTATTTAAATGAAATCTTCGGCAAAATCGTAATCTTGTTATCGTCATACAAATGATACCATCAGATGGAAAGTTATAAGCAAATTTAATTGGTAAATTTATCATAACTTGTGAAGATCTGCATTTTTTTGTTTACTGAAACGAGTACAATGTTGTGCTGTTAAAGCCAATGGCCAAGCTTTCCTAATGCGTATATAAACATTTGTAAACCAGTTGCAACCTCCTAATGTAATTCATTATATTTTTCAGTGATAAAAATATGGCAAAAGCAGTTAGAAATGGGAAAGCTTGGTTAATATTTTCATGGGATTAGTTTCAAATTTATCAACAAATGCTGCGCCGATATTTACCATAATGAGCAATTTTTTTTAAGATACTGGGCGCCACCTGGGACACCACTGACCTGATATTTGAGTAAATGTCTTCCAATGTGTAGTCACCCAGGCAGATGAAAAACCTGATCGTAAAATGGGCGTCGCTAATTATTGCGACTAATCAAGATTTACGAAATACAGCACCTACAAAACTACACAAGGTTCATAACATTTAAGGTTCATAACGTGTATACATAAGGTTTACTACATAAATGTGCAACAGTCCGGTGAGTACATTCATTGTATAAACTAATGCACTCATTGCTTGTTTTCATGCATTATTTACTTGCTATTTACATGAGCTTTCATGATTTCGATGTGCATCCATATGTACCCAGTAATGCTGATTAACATTATGTACATGATGGGATTGAGCTCAAGCAAAAGTGAGAAACATTGTGCTGCCCATACGTACAGCTCTGTTGCAGAGATATGTCTAAATCTAGTCTAAAATTTTTCAGTTTCAATCAGTAATAAACATTGAAAAATTAATGAAATTAGTAAGCTCGTTCTCGAGCATTTGCACGAAATTTATTTCTGAAAATATAAAATTTCTCGTATTTGATTTTGTAAAACATAATGAACGTCTTTAGCAAGTGGAATTTTGGCTGTACAAGGAATACATGGAAGAGTTGGAATTTGTATTTACAGAATGCTTCCACTGACAGTGCAGAAAAAGTTTCATAAAGTTCTCTGCTTTAATCTGAGAATCTTTAAAAAGGAGGGTATACGGCCAAAATCAATGTTTAAGGTTGTAGGGATTTATATTTATTTTAAATAACGAGTTAATTTTAATTTTAAGTTACTTTCCTATAAGCCTTCATTCCCCTGATTGTCAGTGCCAGAATATTTCAATTTGGTAGCGCGCGTAAGAAATGCAAATTCTACCAGTGGAAGAATAAGTTAAATATCGACGTTCCAGTAGAAAAAGAGAGAGAGTCCGGGAAATTGCTGTGCGTGCTTATACGCAAACTTCTATTTAGCAGCTACTGCTGGTTTGACGTGGTGTAAGCGCTATTATCTTGCTGCCACTAGACTCATCTACACGCTGTAGGCTACAGGATTATATGAGACCTGTAGTGTAATTCTACTATTTGTGAACACCTTAAATTCTTAAGTTTGATTCTACTGTTTCAGTTACCGCCCAAGTTGACGCATTGTAAATAAGTTAAAGAGTTTAATAAAGGGCAGTTTTAACCCTTCCTCAGTGCAATCACTACTTCTCAAGATTCTACACAACAGCAGGACAGTAGAACTTTACAAGATAAACGACCTCGTTCAAAAGACCGATTTTAGCTAAAAATCTGAATTTTTCTTTTTTACTTAACATTTAAAGGCCATATTCTTAACCATCAAAAACAACTTTTCTTGATATGTTGATAAGAATGGAGATATACCAGTTTTTCTGCAGACGACAAAGCGGAAGTTGCTGTCTTCCACACCGGATGTCAAAGTTTAAAGGGAAAATTAAGGATGCAATTTTCACCTTTTTTAATATTATTTTTTTTATTAAATAATTTTAAGCATTTCACTATGCCTGGAGAATCTGGCAAAGTATTTTTATTATATACTTTTTCCTTTTCGTTTAACAACGTGAATAGTTGCGTATCTATGCCATGTAACGTTAATCTGAAAATTTATATGTGATTTTCGTTTAAAACTTTTTTTTTATGATTAATGTTCACAGCAACCGTGATAACTGCAGAAGTTCGTTATAGAACCATTTGTAATTTTGAAGAGCGAGTTTGTATATTATTATGCAAGATGTAGTGTAAAGTTAAAAATTAGCGTTATAGGATTTAAATCATATCATTTTTCCTTCAATAGCATATATACTTTTTTTTAATTTTTTGAGTGTGGACTAACATATTTGGCCATATATTACTAGTGAATCAATATTTTCCAATTATTATACTTCACTGTATACTTATGGTTAGTATATATAACACGAAGTAAAAATATGATTTTGTCATCATTATTTTCTTGTCATTCATGGTTGATGTATTTGCTAATTTCTATCTAAAATTTTCAGTTTTTTTGTATAAATTTCAGAAAATAATGAATTTTTTGTCACTTTTGTTGTGATTATATTTAAATGTGAGTGCAATCCAATAAAAAATCTCGTAAATTAAGAAATATAACAAGCATTTTGAAAAAAGCCCTTCGAATGAGGTAGGTTGCCTTAAGGAAACAATATCAGTAGTCGCGTTTCTCAGACGCCCTGTTTACATCGAGGGAGAACAATTAATGAAAAGACGACTAGTAATCACTTCTTGAAAGATGAATTCAGAGGATACTCAAGAGTTACACCCAAGTCCGAGATATGTACAGTAAAATGGTACGCCTTACTTTTAATAAATGTGAGTACTGTCTATAACAGCACCCCTTCACAATGTCAGTTAGTTTACCTTGCATTCCGGCCAGAGTATAGTCATATTACTATTCCACACCAAGCCCACCAGCAGCCATGCAGTAAAGTTTTGAACAGTTGTAGTCCAACTCGGATTCAAATCTCGGCCAGCGGCCTGACTCTATCAGAATTTTCTTAGTTTTTCCCGTGTGTAACTCGAATATAAGCTAGTTCCCCTTACAATTCTTCCACCAAGGCATCCCTCCAGGGAAGCAGATGGTCCTCAAGTGCTTTGTCATAATCTAAATAAATAATAATCCCTGTCCATAACAAAAGCATAATGCAAGTCCGTTTAAGCGCCTTATTGTTCAGAAGTTAAAAAAATTTTGTTTTAAAGGAAGTGGATCACATGTCTGTGCGTTAGGAAATGCTTTAATGCATGATTATGTAATCAGCTTTATTTAGGAATACTTACAGAATCACCCGTAATTATAATGTGTTAATCAAACTAAAATTCTTTCATTCCATAAATAGGTAGAGTTCTTAATGAAATGCAAATCTTTTACCGTTTTGTTAGTCAGTCATTTTTTCAAATGTTATGATGAACATATACATAATTCCTTAAAAAAATGAGGATGACTGTCTAAACCTTTATTAAAGCAATATAAATCATTAGAGATCAACTCAACAACCTAAATTTTTTGAAGTTCCTTAGATTAAGTTTTCAAGTTAAGAAAAATGCTGTTTCTGCATCTTGTGAAGCTTCATTTTTTTTTTAAATATATTCTTCCTTCAAACTTTATCTTTTCTTAAGTACATTTATCAAGCAAATTCTAACTTCCTCAGCTGAAGCTCGAAGAGGAATGTCCAACAGAGTTTCTATAAAGGTTTCCAATTAGGAAAATGAGCGTTTAGTGAATAGAAAATAAACTATTCATAAGTAAGCAAAAGTCGGGCATTGCAATTAACTAGAATATGGAACAACAGAAACAAAAAAGTCTATTTTTTGAATTTTAAATCAAAATTCCAGTTAGCAAAACCATAAATTTAAATACTCTTCCAGCGTACAAAGTAAAAAATTTCATAGCCGTCAAAGAACAGAGATGCATGTCACAGCCATGACAAAAATGTACTCGAAGTGAAGCATAAGGTACCAGAAAATGAGTTACTGCGTTAGATCTTTCTTGAAGTTCATTATGAAATTATTAACTTTCTTAAACCTTATAGTTCAAAAGCTAGAGATAATAATACATCAGGGGATAAATACGATGTCCATTCAACAACTCCAAGTCAGTAATTTGCAAAGAAAATAAAAATGGCAATAAATGAGAATTAAAGAAAAAAAATATACGAAACAAAAGTGAAGAAATACAGAACCAGAAAACGTTAGAGTAAATCATAACGAAAATTCTTCTTCCCTGTAATGGATGGATACGAAAATAAACTGAATCCTTTTGTATAGACAATTCATCCTGTAAACATACGTTTTGCCCAGAGATCTGAAAGTACGTGAGATGTGTGAAAAAACGTATTTTCCCTAAGATGCGAGTACAAAGTCTTTATTCCTTAAGATTACTAAAACGTAAAGTTAGATCCAGTATCTATTTAACATCCGACTAAATAATGACAAACTAAATAAAGTCGCGGAGGAAATGTTTCCGTAAGTTTCACAATCTATGTCTTCTCCGAATTCGAATTAATGCTATTCGGACGCACGACATACAGCAGTATATTTTCGTTATTAAGGTAAACTCTTTCATTCCGCACCTTGATTTTATCGCTCTTGACATTTTAGAAATTATAATAAAAATTCAAATTATATATTAAGTATGTTCATTTTTAAATCATCTCAGGAAGCATGTTACAAAACTGTCCATATTTATTCCTCCATTTAAGAGAATTTTCCTCAGAGCAACTCACAAAGAGAGCTTTTTAATAGACTGAAGTGGCTTAATGCCAGGAAGTAATCGATACATTTAAGAACACCAGAAGCTCCTGGAAGCACTTCTACATTCAAGTGACTTGACGCCAATGAAGAATTTGTGAAGGTAAACAGTATGACGTTTACTAGAAATACAGACTTTTCATCTTGCCTATAGCAAGTAACAAATACTTTGCATCTGATAACTTAGGCCTCTACAGAATTCAAACATCCGAACGTTATGAATATGCTAATCGTACGAGACTGGATAGTTAAAAAATTTAATGCAGGTACAAGCACATTAAAAAGGATGACAAAATTAGTTTAGCATGTTTCGTTTTCATAGTTATGCAAGCTCACAATTACGACTTTTCAAACCAGAGTTCTTGGATTAGGATTCAGTGATTTGTTTTTAAATTTAACGGACTCAGTACTTGTTTTGTAACTGGAGTCTCTTTTTATTTTTCAGTGATTGTTTCCTGAATCTCATATTTCTATCAAAGTTGACAGAACTGGGAGTTCTTGAATAGTTTTATGATATTAGTTATATAGGAGTTCCGTGATATTCAATGGACTGAAGAAACTGAGCATTTGGCATCCCCTCCTTAGTCCAGGTAATTTATATAAGCCAGCGGTTCTCAACCTTTTGACTAACGAGTACCATCTAAACAAAAACTGAAAGACTTTAGTGCCACCACTTCACTTTATAATGATTATTTTTTAATTTCTCAATCGAAAAATTAAAAAAATATATTTTGCCATTTGCACAGCCTGTTGGCTATTTGTATTAAATATGCACACATAAAATATATTAGATTAAAAACCGGTTACCATTTTAACAAAATTTAGGCTATAATGCTTCAGTTCTAAATTTTAATGTGAAATTTGGCCCTGCTTAAGAGAGATCAATCTCTTCAAGTCTGGTCTTACTCCACTTAGTTTTAACCGTAAATTAGGATCCACTTTTATTTTTGTTCTGTATTTTTCAAATATAACATGGAAGGAAATCTTTTTTCACATAAATAGGTTGTGCATAAAGGCAATAAAAATTTAATAGCTTCATTTGAAATGTCTTTGAATTCTTTTTTTCGGTTCAGCCAAATGTTAACAAGTGTGCTATTTTTGTAATCTTCAGTTAGAGTTCGCGCACAGAAAATTTCTATGAATTGTTCTTTTTCTTCTCGAGATAAAAATTCAGGTACATTTAAACAATATGATATTTACTAGAATGACATTTACCATCATCCTCAGTTGTCAAAGTGCAAAATGAGCTGAAGATGATGGTTCGGTAAAATCATCGAAACTAGTCCCGTGAAAATTTGCAAATATAATTCTGATTTTTGTTGTTTGACTTCTAAATTCATAGGTAACTATCTTCCAAAGCTTTTTCACTTGAAGTTACAAAACCTTTCATTACTTGTTTACTATTTTTGAACTCCGATAATTTTGTCTTAAAATATTCTTCAGATTTATCCTTTAAATTTGTATGCTTAAATTCAAGATGTCTTCTAAGAAACGATGGTTTCATACTTTGACTGGATAATAGTTCACCGCCGACAACACATTGAGGTTGATTGTCCATTTCATCTCCATTCCAAGTAAACCCAAATGATAAATTTTATTATGTTTTCTATATAATTTTTATATTTTACGTAAACAATTTTTTTTTCAATTTTCTTAGTGATAGTAGATCGTCCTGCATCTATCACCTGTGAATCATCACTTTTCCTCTTAGTTAGTCCTAGCCATTTTTTTCTTTTGAAAATCTAGGTTTGTTTTATTTTTCATAAATATTAAAATGCACAATCTATTACGAGTTCTTTAAAAACAAACGATGATATTCTTAAATCACGTAACAAAAGTAAGGACAAAGCACCCAGAAGACAAAATACTTGCTGTTGGAGACAGCAAATCGGCGTAAAAAAATTATTGCGCCATAAAGTGTAGACATGCTAATAAATCGATCAACTCTAAAAAAATTAATGAGCACTATTATTTTTAATAGAGACTTATTTTTATTTCCTATTAAATACATCACCCATTTCTATTAATCCTTTTAAAAACTTCACTTATAACAATTTTTTTTATGTTTATGGCTTAAAGAATATTTGTGAAAATAAAAACGGATTATTTTCTTAAAGTCTATGAGCGGGTATTGACCTTGAACAAAGCTCAGATCGCATAAATTTACGAGTGTTAGAGATAAACGTAAGCAGAGTGTTGGAGGTCTTTAATTTTTGAATTTAATAGTTAAAAATAATTTGTTTCTTTGTCCACCACTTATTTTTCTCTTGCGTACGACCATTGGTACGCGGACCACTTGAGAATCGCTGATATAAACTATTAAATGAAATAAAAACTCGAATAAGTGAATGTTGAAACTTTGTTTTAGATGCTAATAAACCTCTCGTAAAACCAAATGCATATTTTGCAATAAATTTAATGAAATGTAAAACAGTGTTGGTTTAGTAAAACAAAATTGTTCAATTTAAGAGAGCCAACCAATTCTGATAACAATGTCAAGGAAAGCATACACCTAACCACATACCACAGAAAGAAAGAAGAATTAAAACAATTAGAAAAAGGAAAAATCGCAGTGTGAAAAGAGCATATTACTAAATTAAGGCAAGAAATAATAAGGTTTTAATTTATCTATTTATTTACTTTAAGTATTAAGAAACTAACTGAAAATCTGCAAAAATTATATCGTACACACGCGTCAACTGAAAAAAAAATGCTTGATTATCATAAAACTTGACTAGAGCAATGAGGATACAAAGAAGTTTTTAAATTTAAAAACCAATCCCTTTAATCAAGAAGCATAGATCCAGACTGTTGCATACCGGTATGATGCGTAGAGGTCCCTGACAGCAGTGTATGAGGATATATGGACTGGCATGGACTCATGCAAATTGTCGAATGACATCTTGCAAAAGATATTCCATACTCGCGACATGTTTGTAACACTTATCCTAATGTGTTCAGTACGTGTTTGATTGGAGAAAGTTGGAGATCTAATAGGCTTTAAAGGAGGGCTGTGACACTATACTCACATTTCATGGAGAAGTTCGGTGCGTATGAATCCATTATCTAACTGACAAGATAGTAGCATCGGACAGACGCGACATCATTGGCAATGTAACAGGTGCATGATGATGTCGTGTTAACATATCGTTAGACTTTAAAGGATTTCCGAGGATCGTTTAAGATGACTGGATATCCTACGCAATGGTGTAAGAAAAGGTAGCACCAGGAAAGAGAGATCTTTTTCTCACTCTGCAATAATGTAGGGCGAGCTTTGTTTGCCTGTCTCCTTCACACACCTATCGCTGTCCTTATCACAGTTATGGTCGCCCTTCTAGAAGTAATTTTAATAGCATCGTTTGATTGGATCACATTCCTGATCCTCGAGGTGAGCCATCATTTTGTATAACCAGCCCGCATCGTTGAAGCTCCCTTTGTCAGAATCCTTTAGTTAGTTGTACCATCATCAAGGCCACTGACCATTCTAATTTGTAAATGGAAGGAATATAGCGTTATAAACATAAAATTAAAGACAAAACAATAAAGAATGTGAGTGTTATCACATCCAATTGCGCTAAATAAGTAAAGGCCGATCTTTTCCCGAACTTCTTTAAAATTTCAGATTTTAGTAATAGAATTCACATTTTTTAACGTGAATTAATATCAAGTTATTATGAGTCCTCCAAAAATACCTTTGCACTAAAATGTCCTGAAAAAAAAGAAGAAAATTGCATATTCTTAGAAAATTTTAACGACCATTCTCTAAAGGATCAGCTACAGAGCCTTTGTCTGCTTATCAATCAGGTCGTAGTTTCAAAGCACAGTCAAATCATTTTCTGAAAAAAATTTTGTAATTTTTTAATATTCAGGAAAAATACAATAAGTACTGCTAAAAGAATAGTCATTAATTTAGCTTTGGCACTTGAAATAAAAATTATCTTCATATATGATGAAATACTTTTTATCAAGAAAGTTAACATGAAGTTTCTTTTCGTCTTTCTTTGACTGCGTCGCTGCTTGAAATATAAAGGATAGCTTTATGTTTAGGTAAGAATAAATACAAGAATTTTTCAAAGTATATGAATACCAACCTTGTTGACCAAATTTAGTTAGTATCTTATGTTTGCGCACGTCTCAAAAAACGGCAGGTTTGGCTTTCTATTAAAACGAAATGTTTGGGCATAACAATAAAATTTGCAGCTGCAAAAATGAGTCCAAACAGATGTTTATAGTCCTTAAGGTAAAATTAAAAATACTTGTCACTTGAAATTGGAAATATAAAATCAATGATTAGTTCAAAGAGTAATTAATAAATATAATCAAAATAATACACTTTATTTTGAGAAAACTAAAATCGTGTTTTAACGAAACTTTCTGGCCACCGCAAGTATTGTCTGCACAAACAGTTCGCGTTGGCGTGCTTAATCATCTTTTGTCAAAAGATTTTTTGCATTGGAAAGAAAGAGACTTGTTTTAGAACACTGTTTTGTGAAATTTATAAAAAAATATCGTTATCATTAAGTACAAGTTGTCTGCAATGGAACTACAACGCAACCAGATTAGAACCGTCATTTACTTCCTGTTCTGTTCCAAAAAGTCAGATACAGAAAGTTATCAAATGATGTGTATAGCTTTAGGTATGAATTCTGTATCATATGACACTGTGAAGATTTGGTACCAAAAGTTCAAAAACATGGATTATGACATTCAAGAAGCACATGGCTCCGGCTGGCTTACTGATGATGATGAGGCCCGCGTGCGAGAACTTGTGGAAGATCAGTATGCAACCACTCGAGAGCTTCCTAAGGAGTTAGACGTTAGTGCCATGGCCATTAGTCGCACTATGCATAGCTTAAACATGACGTACAAATTCAATCGCTTGGGCGCATGAGCTGACTAAAGCAGATAAGGACAGACGTGTTGGAGCCTGCCCTAATCTGCTCGAATATCAACACAAGAACAAAACTTTTGGACAGTATCGTCACTCATGACGAAAAGTGGATTTACTACAACAATACAAGCCGAAAAGGTGGTTCGTCTGCGTCCGGTGAGCCCGTCGGCAGCGTCGCAAAGCGCAATTTGACTAACAAAAAGATCATGCTTTGTATCTGGTGGGGTTGCTGTGGTAGTATCTGGAAAAGATAAACACCCTCGACAGTAATTTGTACAGCAAGATGTTAGTGCGTGTTGATGCTGCTATCAAGGAAAAACGTCGAACTGAGTTCCGGCGCAAAATGGTAATGTTCCATCAAGATAATGCACAACAACATGTGTCTGCATTCACCGGCTGGACTCGAACGGGAACTTCTGCCACACACACCACATAGCCTCGACATCGCTCCTTCTTACTTCTACCTTTTTTCACATCTGCAGTTGCATCTTGCTGGTGTTATCTTCCATTCTGCACAGGACGTCCGAAATGAGGTTGATCTGTTTTTGGACTCGCGACAACCAAGTTTCTGGGCCGAAGGCTTTGAAAAACTACTAAAACGGTGGCAGAAAATCATAGATTTGGGTGGTGACTACTACCGGCACGAAAGAGACTGCTTTCATGTGTTTTTTTCCCCTAACTTTATTAAGAACGTTTTTGGCGGAAAACTTTCGTTACAACCAGATATAATAAATATACCATATTAAATTGTAATTATTTTTATCTTAATAATCAACCATAATAATAGCCTTTTTGTGTATAATTTCATAAATAAATATGTGTCCTGTGTTCCATAAGCATTCTTTCCCTCCATT